>JAFMSR010000018.1:24480685-24573616 GCA_022818135.1 Saxidomus purpurata | reverse complement strand
CACTTAAATCATCTGTAAGTGTCCTGTCAAAAGTATGTCTGTATATTGGGGCTGTAACAGGCTGTGACAGACATTTTCTTACAAAGTAATTGTCAAATTTTGTGCTAAATACTTTCTTCTTGTATTTTCCACCGTAATGCAAATCGACAATGCTGGAAATTATACAATGTTTTTATGAACACCTGTTAGGTATTTTTAACTTGTTTTATTGCAAGGAGCGTGCCTTTTGCTTTCATATCTACCCTAAAAGTGACCAAATGCTCGAGCCACTTTTGCTTCACATATACCCAAGTGTTTTCAGAAAATCATCTGGCATACTCAGACTGTCTGATTCTCTCGCCCAAACGAGTATTTTCTTGCATCTTGCAATTTCTTTGGAACCTTGTTTCCTTGTTTTTTGGTGTTAAGTACCTGATACCTTGTTTTAAAGTAGTCATTGTGGGAACAACACTATTTGTCAAAGGTTGGTCAGGTCTACTGTTATATTGTAACAAGGCTTACAAGGACGAACACTAATATAATATATGTTACTCATAACTTTTCGCATCGATCCCCTATCACTGACACATCACGCATTTTCTACCTTTCTAGTCGAAGACAGCACCAGTATTATTTAATATACAGTAATCCTCTTAATTTTTAATAAGTTTTCTTCAAGTAGTAAAACGTACGTAATCTTGCTAGACCAGTATCCATCACTTATTCAAGATTTCTATTTCATTATGGTATTCTTTTTTGAAATAGTTTTTCATTCTCCGGACTGACTTTGTTTAATAGAAACCCTATGGAATCTTCTGTACTACCCTCAAGATGTTTACAAACAAACTGTCTAGAGTATGTTAGTCTTTCATGCTCTGAAAGGCATTCTACTTCGGAAAAGTGATTACCATGTGATATCACTTGGTCTGATTTTATGAAAACGTGTGTAGTAACAGCTCAATGTGTCCCTTTGCAGGTATTATCGTATTTCAAATTAAATCTCTGACTGATCATTTTTATTTTCTTCAATACCATATGCAGCTGCTTGATTTGTGTTCTTTTCTGGTTGAATAAGGCTTACTTCAATCGCACTAATTCATATTATGTAATTGTTCATTTTTAATGCCGCGAATAGGACGCGCAAGTACAACAGGGAGTTATTTTACGTAACAGGGTCAGAGATCTGGAAATAAAAGTATAAAGTCAGCAATCCTAGAGTTGAAGTCTTTATTTGGTAGCGCATAAAATTGTTATATATCAAATACAAAGATGTTACAGTATTCACATTATATAATCATAATTGACTTAAACATTTATTTTGGGGAATAAACAATAAGTACATTTTACTTTTAAACTCGCTTATCTGGCATAGTGAAAGGTTGACCATGTCAACAATTTACAATTCAAAACAATTTAGTAGAAAAGCATACCTAAAATGCCTTCATTAAAAAAAGGTTAGAAATACACTTATTCTGTTCAATATTATGAAAATTCAACAGAAGTTGAATTTGATTACACTACTGAAGCTTATACAGTAAATTCATTCATTATGATTTTAATCAAGAAAATAAACAATATGATTTCAAAATAAGCAATGCAGACTATGATTATTGAATTTAGACTGTATAAAGTCATTTTATATCTAAATATTACTTTACTTAGCAGTCAAATACAAAACATGTGATAACTTATAATTTCAATGTTCTTTTAATTATACATTCAATATCTAATCATATGTTAGAACATTAAATCAAACATATTGTACAGCAATAAAAATAATAGAAAATGCAACATACCTGGAAATAAAAGTATGAAGTCAGCAATCCTAGAGTGGAAGTCTTTATTTTGTAGCGCATAAAATTGTTATGCTGGACTCTAGGTTTGCTCCAGTTTTTATACCATTTCCAAACATCTCCAAACATAATTATGGTGCTTATACTTTACAAAATAAACAATCTTTTGAGGTAGCAAAAGTTGTCACCACTAAAAGGATGTTTGCAGATGGCTTTGCAATCAAGCTGATGAAATATCAATGGAGAACAGATTTTGTTCCCAAGCTGTCAATTAGCATCTTTTATTAAAAGTTGCAGTTTAGACAAAAAGGTGTCAAGCAATCCAAAAACCAAATGTCCATGTTGATTTTTGAATTGCACATTTCACTTAAGAGGAAATTCTCAAAATTTTAAGTAATAAGAGTGACAGCTTAATTTCCTGTATCTTAATCCAAAGTCTGAAAATGTGTTTTTTTTAGAAAACAACTAGTATTGTTGTTTAAACATGTAATCTATGTACATTCATTTTTTATCATTTTTTCTACATTTACTGATGTAACAAAAGAACTTTATACACAATCAAAATTTGGTTCGCATAACTTTCATTTTATTTCAACTCATATGTAGTGACATGAGTTATTATGTGGCACTTTCATAATATTTGTTATGAAGAGTTATGCAATGAAATATGGGGCATTATATTTCCCCCTTGATCGAAGACTTTGGTCTCCAAAGTTTGAAAATGAAAAAAACAAAGTACATTTATGTACAAATATACAGGCAATTACCAAATGTATGCATACAAAATATGTGATCACAATACAAATTAACATATATACAACAATAATTACAAATATCCAACAAAGACAATGGTATGGCAAATAAACACTTGAAATTTGTCCAGTACATGCAATTTGGTTTGGTTGTTTATTCATTTGGTGTTAAAGGTACCATTATAACATGATGAACCTTATAAATATAGACATGATATGGGCGTTTCAGAATTGAGCGCAACTTGGCAGCTGTGAAAGGAGAGAGTTTTATTTGATTTGAAATATCAACTGCTTTATTTGTTAATACGTTTTTGGTTGCAAAACCAGGCCACGAGACTTGTAATTTTGAAAAGAAGTGGCCTTTAACTTGTAAATTATTACAGTCCAGTGGAAATGTGACTGTAAAATGGGTAGGACACATAGGCAACTGAACTAAATCTACAAGTACACACTGCTGTCCACAAGTTACTTCCAAGCAAAGTTTACAAACACGCTTAAATTTGAAGTACTGATATAACACTACTAAGGCCACTACTTTTATATTTCTTGGTTTACAAAACCGGCGAACGTATTTTTCCTAAAATGGAAAAAAAATAAAATTACGATTTCGACTTTTTATTTTTCCCGATGGATTTTTACAGGGATACAAAAAAATCGCATGTTTCGCCTTTATTTAGAAAAGCGAAAACAAACTAGTTTTTGGTATAATTACATCACAAAAACATCGTCGCCGATGTAATATTCTCCGCTATCGCGTAACTATAGATCCGTGCCGCTACGAGTATCAAAGCGTAATGAGTGTTGTTTAATATAATTGTTTCAAAAAGTACAAGTTATTTTTAGCACAACCTATAATATTAAACAGGATTCATGTATATTTATTCCCGTTAAAAATTTGAATTAATTGGTCAATTTTTATTCTCCACTTGGCATTTGTCACTCGCGGTAAATATAAAAAATAGGTGGCGAGCTGTCAAGGATGACAAAACTAACCCAGTCAATTCTAAAATTGTTTGCAATGTGGCATCACTGACTGAGTATTGTTTGTTAATTTATGAAATGATAAAATTATTTAACTACTCTAAAATACGCGGAGAAACGCTGAGCAGAGCAATTATTGTTGTTTTTGTACCCTCCCTCTTTCCACGTTTTTTGCATATTTCTCCTAATGAATTACGTGATTTACGGTGAAATAAGGTAACAAAAACGGTAAAATATTTTTGAAAATCTTTTTCCTTCAAAAATCCGGGATCCGAAAATACGCCATACATAGAAGGAAAATCAGTAAAATTAAGCTAATTTTTTTCTTTGAAATTTGTGGAATTTTTGGCCCCAAAAATGGACATACAAGACCCCTGATACAGACTTAAATCCATTTTTATTCTCCTAGGGTGCTAAAACACATAGTTTTCCGGGGGCGGAGCCCCCTGGTCCCCCACAGGAGCATTGCCCCTTGACCCCAATGGGGGCCTATAGCGGCCCCCATGCCCCCTGTCTTCACAAATAATTTTACTCCCTTGACACCTAATCACACCCATGTGAATGCGAAAAGTATTTCTCAATCAATTTTTAAAAAAGTTTCAACTGTTTTTTAATCAAAACCTCAAATCAAAACGTCCCTTATAAAGAAAAATCACAGCATTTCAGCGTGTCCGTTTGGTTGTCATTTATTGTTAAAGCCGATTTTTTTCCCAGTAAATATTTTCCTCCAACTGTTGCCGAATAAAATAATGTTTTCTGCAACCTCGTTTAATCTTAAAGGTTACAAAAGATAAGGCCGCGGTGTCACGAGATCAAAGAAGGCCCGCCCAAGAGCCCGTTTGATCTTAGTAAAAGCACGTGGCATTAAAAAGACCGATATATTTTTGACAGTTTGAGACATGTACAAGTAGCTCAAGACGATAGTCTGATCATTTTACTATTTGGGAATAAATAATGTTATGAGTAAGTTTTTTCGGGTGATACAATATATTTAACACGCTATATAAATGTACGTCGGTCAGCAAATATTTTTGAATTTGATTTTTTTACAACACACAGACAATTCATGTGTATACAAATTTCTACCGAATATAATCAATTTAAATTTAATAATAATTAATTTAAATTTAATTTTCTGTAAACCCACTTAGTGCCGCGATTTTCACTCCCGACTCCCTGGGGTTACGCGGTATTTCTCCGTTTCGAACTTTGGACCAAAAACATCGTATCACCCCGGACCCACTATCAAGCATATACAAATTCTCAGTTGAGAACAAAGGTTTTGGGAATAATTGTGCAAATCACATGCCATAGCGGCACACATCAAAGCTGTCAATTTAGTTTTAGATGACATTAAATTTAGCTGTTTGCTTTTTTGGGTGATTGAAAAAGGTCTTGTAGTCTTTTTTTTTTTTCGACCGGCCGATGGGCACTTTTCAAAAAAATTCTTGTAAACCAAGAAATAAAAAAGTAGTGGCCTAATATGTAAGATACAATTGCACAAAGCAGAATAAAATTTGCTTGAAATAGTGAAAGATGAGGTTTTGTCCTCATTTTCAGTATTCGATTGTGTTGTATATATGAATGATGGAACTTCCGTGACGAATGCATGGCAGGTCTGCAAGGTAGTTACTATTATTGCTAGTTTACGAAGTTTACATGCAGTTCCTATCAAGGAAATAGTTAACAAGGCAATGGCACCAACCGAGCAGTAAACTAAAATATTGTCTATTGTAGGCCAATCAGTATCTAGTGTAATTTCACCATTTAAGAGTGGTTCTGTTAATGAACTTAAGATAACAGCATCTTTTTTAGCCGTTTGTGCCATTTTTGCAAGACTTAAATGTTGTTTAGTGTCAGCAGCCAAAACTTTGGATATCTTATGCTGGTACATTTTAAGCTCTGGTACAGTGACATTTACTAAGTCTTTAAAAGTGGTGTCTGCAAAGATATTTTCAACAAATGCAGTACTGAAAAAGTGTTGTAAAACAGCCAGATTAACGGGATGAACAACAGTAACATTAACATCATGTGTGTGACATGATCCTAATCTAGGAACAAAATACAAATTATTGGTTGAAAGTGAGCATCTACAAGGCAATTTGAAAATACAAAAATCACATCCTTGTATCATTTTGTGTGTTTTTGCACATTCCATTGACAGCAATGGTGTACGATATAACAACACTGAGTTGGGGGCAATTTCAACAATGTTAGGTTTTATAACATCATGGACAAATCTGAAATCACATTTTTCAATTACTTCTTGTTTATTATTTGCATAGAGTGCTAGACTGCACGATGAAAAAGTAACGGGTAATAATACAGTGTTTTTGGAACAATACTAAATTGTTTTACCAAAACATTCATTTAAGTCATTTGAACTAAGTGAAGTATAATGTTGTTGATTTGATGTAATGGCAAAATATTCAGGCAAATCAAGCAACTGTGTTGCATGAGGAGATGACGAATTTACTGGCACAGGAAGAGACAAGACTTTATACAATTTTAGAGGTGATTCAAAATAGGAAACTGGGAATTTTAAGGTTACATATAATTTAGTGTCCTTTCTAGTAAACAAAAACTTACAGTCTGAGTATACATCTTCAATATTAGAAATCGTCAAATGAAAACCAGTATATTTTGTTTGTAAAAGTGATGTGATCTCCAAAAGTGTATCTTCAATATCTTTTTCTGAAAAAATGAGTGGAGATAATTTACCATTCATTAAGTCCAATACACCTAATTTTATCTCTTCAAATTCATTTACAAGGCTATTTGCTGCCTGTATTTGATCAACTAAGATGCCCATAGAATAATCAATAGTTTGTTGCATGTTAACTTCAGTGGCATACAGCTGAGTTTGAATAAATTTTATAGCTAGCATATTGTCTTTTATGCCTGTTAATAAATTATCCATTCTAGAGTTAGCAGCGGTTATGTAGGAACTAAGATGCTCTTCATATTGCGAAAGAGTCTTTGCTAGGTTTGTGTTTACTTTGGTTAATTTGTTAATGTGAGATGCAAGGATATTTACATCATCCATTGTTGCCGTTCCAAACAACCCTCTAGACAGCTTACCAATGAAAGGTAGCAAAGACCTTTTACTTCTTGACTTATGAATTTTAGATTCTGGTACAATATCAAAAGTAGTTGTTAACGTTTCATTCATTTTAGACGCAGTGTCAGCTCTAACAGTGTTCAGTTGTGCTAGCACATGAGCAATAGCATTACAAGTATTATCATTTGCTTGACATGTAGGTAAGCTTGGCATATCAATCATTGTTGGTAGTTCTACCTCATAAGTGTGATACCATGTATCTTGAGCAAGTACAATTTCTGACGTAAATTGAAACACTACACCATAGTTAATGCGTTGCAGCACAGCATTGGTTTCTTCAGTCACATGGATAACATTCAGCATTACTAGTAAACCCAGTAGCCATCGAAGGGAGGGGAATCCTGAAAGTGAGGAAATGATGATAAAATGCCAGTAGTGAATCAAACGAGAGAGAGAAATTAGCACTAATTGCAACAGAGAGACTGTTGAGATTCACTACGGGTATTCTATATTTTTTTGATAGTAAAGAACAGGAGAGATAGGGCCCAAGTACAAATCCCCAAATGTCAATGGTTACCAAGTAGACACAATAGTAGCTTAGTTATTAGCATGTGTGAAACATTGTGGCTTCTTGCGTTTTCGCTTACGTTTTCTACCTAATTTTGTGTAAGTTTTAAGAAAGTTTTGTATAATACAAGTTGGTATTTTCTTTTCTTCAAGCCATTTCTTGAATCAATCATCATACTCAATACTGTATCTCTGAATACCAGCCGATTGAGTGGCATCAATAATACGTTGTACCTGCCTTGTTTTTTAGCATTTACTGCAGCATTAGGCTGTACATTTTCATTTGTTTTGTCAGTACTTGGTTTGTCAATATGAGATTCAGTTTGCACAGGATCTGGTACCTTTTCATTATTCGGTACATCAAGATCAGTGTCTATTTCAGTTTGATCTTGATCTGGCACCGTTTCGTTTGTCGGTACATCAAGGTCAGGGTCTATTTGACCATTATTATCTGCTGGCTGTATTTGCCTTTCAATGTAAGGTGTCAAACGAGCCGCATTTACAAGGGATTTATGCACTTTATTACTTTGTATGTGCTTAATTTTATAAGTGAATGGAGGACCTAGCTCCTCAATGACATAAGGGCCATCTCGTTTATCAGTCAGCTTTGCTGACTGACCAAGAGGCACTGTACCTAGTTTTAGCAAGACTTTATCACCTATTTCAAAAGAAGGGAGTTTTGCTTTAACATCATGTCTTTCCTTTGTTTTAGCATTTTTGTCTATCTGATTAAATTTGGCAATATCTGAAATGATTTTTAACCTATTTGTTAACTCATTAAAGTACTGTTTGACTGATTGAGGCAGGGTAGGCCTAGGAATTAGAGTAGTGTCAATAGGAAGATTCATAACTTGTCGAAACATAAGCTCAAAGGGACTGTAACCAGTAGTTTCAGTGCTTGGCATTGACCTAAAAGCCATCATTATGCTTGGTAGAAGTTTTGGCCAGTTCGTTTGATCCTTATCAACATACACCCTAATTGTTTGCAGCAAGGTACTGTTAGCACGTTCTACAGTTGCATTAGTTTGGGGGTGATAGCTGCTGGTATGATGCCTTTTGATTTCAAACAGTTCACAGAGAGCAGTGACCAACTTAGACATGAAATTTCTGCCTCTGTATGATACAATTGACCTAGGAGCACCATACCTTGTAATAACCTCATTGTATAAAATATCAGCTATCTCCTTAGCTTCTTGTGTCCTTAATGGAAAACATTCAGTCCATTTCGTAAAGCTATCAACAACAAGCAGAATATATTGATAACCTTCCTTTGTTTTTGGTAATGAGCAAAGTATGTCAATATGTACTCTAGAAAACTTTTGTTCTACCGGTAAAGGTAACAATGGGACATGGTTTCCTTTTCTGTTAACCTTAGCTCTCTGACAAACATCACATGTTTTTACATAGTCATTTATTTCCTGCCACATACCAGGCCAAAAATATTTTTGTTGAATAGCAGTTTTCTTTATGCCAAAGTGGCCTCCACCTGCTAAACAGTCATGGTAACTCTCAAGCAGAGTGTCCCTTGGTTTTGGTACAACTAGCTGTAAGATCATTTTTTCAGAATCAATTTCTTGCTTTGCATTTTTAGCCCTTGGAGTATAAATATGGTACAATACACCATCCTGCATAACATACTGACTTCCAGTTTGAACAGAAACTGCTTTAGCTTTTTCTGGATTGTCAGGATACACATTATTTTCAAGAGCATTGATAAAGTCATTACAGAACTTACACTCTTTTTGATACTTTGAGATATTATCAACACTGATTGCACTTAATAAAGGAGTATCCTGGTACTCAAAGACAGTTTCAACAAGTTCAGGATCATTAGAATGTGCATTACCTATATCGTTATTTTTCGTGTGAAGTTTTTTATTGCCATTTGAGTTAAACAATTCTTTTTCAATGTCCATACATATTATAGGATTTTCTGGGAGTGGAGGCAGTAATTCAGGTTCCTGAACCTTGAAGGATGTGTTACCAATATTAATCAGTGTTTGCTCAGTCTCAGTTGATGTGAGGTTTTGTTTTTGTGATTTTCCTTGTTTAGACTCACAAGTACTGATCATTTTTATTTCAGGGGAGGAACTAGTGTTTACTGAATTAACACGCTTCGTTTCAGTTGTGACTTCAGACTGGGTACCCTTAGGTAAACGAGAGTAATCTAATCGTGACAGTGCATCAGCATTTTGATTTAGTAAACCCTTTCGATGCCTAATGTCTAACTTAAATGGTTGTAACCTAAGTGCCCATCTATAAAGCCTACCAGCTGGTTCCTTTTTACTCATAAGGCTATTTAGTGCAGCATGATCAGTATAAACAGTGACTTTTCGTGGTGTTAAATAATGTTTATATGCCTCAACCCCATTGACAACAGCTAAACATTCTAAATCAGTTACACTCCATTTCATTTCTTCAGGCCTGAGTGCTCTACCACCATAAGCAATAACACATTCCCTACCAGCATCATCTAGTTGTCCTAAGATATAACCAATTGCAGAGCCGCTGGCATCTGTCGTAAGAATGAATTCCTTATTCATGTCAGGAAATTTAAGGATTGGTGGACTTACTAAAGCAGATTTTAATGTTTCAAAGGCTTTTTGACAATCAGTAGTCCAATCTGTTTTCGAGAATGTTCTTTTAACATCTTTCTTTAAAAGTTTATTTAATGGTACACACATTTTTGAGTAGTCTAAGACAAAACGCCTATAATAATTGCAAAGTCCAAGAAAACTTCGAAGTTCTTTTTGAGTTTTAGGGACAGGGAAGTGTTGTACCTTATCTGTTCTTGCAGGATCTACCTGAACACCATCCTTTGAAATGATATGCCCAAGAAACATGACTTTATCAACACAGAACTCACATTTTGACGGTTTTAAAGTTAGCTTAGCTTCCCTTAGTCTTTGAAAAACTTCATCTTAATGCTTTAAGTGAGTGTCAAAGTCTGGGCTATAGATGAGTATGTCATCAATATAGCAGAGAACAAATTTCCAATTTAATTCCCTTAAAACAATTGACATGAGTAACTGAAAACTCATTGGGGCATTACGAATCCCAAAAGGCATCCGAGTCCATTCAAAGACGCCCTCATGTGTGATAAAGCTTGATTTTTGCCTAGTTTCTGGGTCTAAAGCTATTTGAAAGTAAGCTGAATTTAGATCAAGTGTTGAGAATATTTTTTGCTTGTGATTCTCCTAAGGCATCAAATACATCTTCAATCCGAGGTAATGGATGTGAGATTGGAATGGTAATACTATTTAATTTACGATAATCAATAGCAAACCGCCAGGAGTTATCTTTCTTTTTGACTAAAACTACTGGGCTATGCCAAACTGAAGTGGACTGGACAATAAAACCAACTTCCTTCATTTCACTAATTTGCTTTGAAATTTCCTTCTTTATGACAGGATCTGTCCTGTGCGGAGCCAAATGCACAGGTGGAGCACCTGGTATGATTTCTATTTTGTGAGTACACAAGTCAGTTTTGCCAATGTCAGATAAAGAAGTAGAACAAATATCACTATTTTGTGCCAAAAAGGAATTAATCTTTTGTTTTTGATGCTCTGTAAGATTGTCATTTTTTATGTTGAAATCAATTTTCTTGTCAGTTTTGCTATTGACATCATTATCACATTTTGTATTTTTTTCAATATTTGAAACAAAAGCACTATTTTCAGTTTCATTGCCAAACGCATACACTGCATCTGTGTTTATTAAGTTTACATGTGCAATGACAGTAATTGGTGATAAAATAATTGGTATGTGAGTGGGATTCATGATCCGCATTGAACCTTTATGCTTTTTAGTGTGCACAAGACATCGTGCACCTGCTAACATTAACCCTTGAAGATTTTCAGAAGGTTCAAGTAAAACAGTATGGTTCTTAAATTGACCTGAAACTTTAATGGAACAATACTTTCAGATTGAGCACTAATGGTGACTCTCTTTGTTGATCTAGCATAGCCAAATTTGCTATCACAAACTAAAGCAACAGTTACAAAATCTTCGCCCACGGACAATAACCCATGATGAAAATCAATGCGTACATGATTCGTTTTCATGAAGTCTAAGCCTAATATGAAGGAATGATGCAGATTTTCAGTAACAGCAAAAGTTTGTCTCAGTTTAAGACCAGATATACTGAAGTCAATGTTTACTTCACCAAAAACTGAATGACGTTCACCACCAATACCTAAAACACTGCTTAAATTTGAAGGCTGAATTTTGAGACTGTATTTAGTAGCTAATTTTTCTAAGTCTGATTTATTTATACAGCTTATACTAGCTCCACTGTCTACTAGAACTTGTTGTTTCTTGCCAAACAATTCTATCAAAATAGTATTTCTAGTTAATGAATTAGGGTTGGTCCCTTGATTCTTTGGATATCCTCGGTTTCCATAGTTTTGGTCCATCCTGGGGTTCTCCGGTGTAGGTTGAATCTGTTTCGATTTCAGTTCACTTAGAGCTTTTGTCAGCTCTTTAATGTCATTCTTGAGAGAGTCCATCTCACTATTCCGAACACTGTTCACTTGTACTATTGCTCCAGTGAGCAACAAGGTACGCTCAGCCAGCAGGGTGGCTTTGCGTAAGTCCTCTAATTTCGATAAATTTTGCGGCATCACAATTCTCTGCAAATCAGGTGTGAGACCTTTCAATGCAGCACTCGCAAGAAAAGTTTCAGGAATTGAATTGCCACTGTTTAGTCGATTTACACGACTGAAATATTCATCTACACCCTTTCACTCACTTGCTTCTGCAAGGCCCAAAGTCCCATACCTTGAGGTACGGTCGTCATGCCCATTAAACCTTTCCTTCATGGCAATGACAACCTGCGCCTGGTTACTAGTGACATCATTTGGAAGTCGTTCATACCATTGCTTGGCACTTCCTTCCAAAAAGAATGGCATTGTGTCCCGAGTTACATTTTCATTGTATCGGTTAAGACGTGCAAAATTGTCATACCAGCGTAACCAGTCTTCTGCTCTGTCACCTGGGTTCCCTTTGAACTTACTCAGAGTGATATGACTTATATTTGTCTCCATATATTCTAGTGTCCCTGTCGTAGAATTTGGTTGTACTTCACCTTCAGAATCAACGTCAATAAGACCCAGAGAATCGTCTAATGGATTATTCTGAGGTTGGTCCTCCTGGTCTGAAATGTCGGAATCATCCTCAGTGCTCCGAAGGTAGTACGTTCTGTTTAGCGGTGTTGACATGAATCGTCGGCTTCCCCACCAGTTTTTAATGCCACGAATAAGGCGTGCAAGTACAACCGGGAGTTATTTTACGTAACAGGATCAGAGATCTGGAAATAAAAGTATAAAGTCAGCAATCCTAGAGTTGAAGTCTTTATTTTGTAGCGCATAAAATTGTTATATATCAAATACAAAGATGTTACAGTTTTCACATTATATAATCATAATTGACTTAAACATTTATTTTGGGGAATAAACAATAAGTACATTTTACTTTTAAACTCGCTTATCTGGCATAGTGAAAGGTTGACCATGTCAACATTTTACAATTCAAACAATTTAGTAGAAAAGCATACCTAAAAAAATGCCTTCATTAAAAAGGTTAAAAAATACACTTATTCTGTTCAATATTATGAAAAATCAACAGAAGTTGAATTTGATTACACTACTGAAGCTTATACAGTAAATTCATTAATTATGATTTTAATCAAGAAAACTAGAGCTATCACTAAATGTGATTAATACCCCCAAAAGACTGCTTTATAAACTGAGAAAGTTCGTAGTAACAGAATACCTTGCAAACAAACTAAAAAGAGATATTGTTCTTGGCAATAACTCTGTAATTTGTCAAGATAGAGTTATGGTTCTTGTACACTGCACTTCCTCTCATTGTGCTTGACCATTGTATGAAGTTGTATTGAATTCCAACCAATAGTTTTTGAATAATGCTCTGGACAAGTAAAAGTAACAAAGGGCAATAACTCTGAAATGAGTCAAGATAGAGTTATGGTTCTTGTACACTGCACTTCCTCTCATTGTGCTTCATCATTGTAGTTGACAATCCGTGTTTCAAGTTATACCCCAAAAAAAAAAAAAAAAAAAAAAGCAATTACTAAGGGGTCTCCCTTCATGCTTCAATCATTGTATGAAAGTTGTATTGAATTCCAACCAGTAGTTTTCAAGTTATGCTCCAGACAAGGAAAACTAACAAAGGGCAATTACTCTGTAATTAGTCAAGATGGAGTTATGGTTCTTCTGCACTGCACTTCCTCTCAATGTGCTTGATCATTGTATGAAGTTGTATTGAATTCCAACCAGTAGTTTTCAAGTAATGCTCCGGACAAGGAAAACTAACAAAGGGCAACAACTCTGTAATTAGTCAAGATGGAGTTATAGTTCTTGTGCACTGCACTTCCTCTCAATGTGCTTGATCATTGTATGAAGTTGTATTGAATTCCAACAAGTAGTTTTCAAGTTATGCTCCAGACAAGGAAAGGCAACAAAGGGCAATAACTCTGTAATTAGTCAAGATGGAGTTATGGTTCTTCTGCACTGCACTTCCTCTCAATGTGCTTGACCATTGTATGAAGTTGTATTGAATTCCAACCAGTAGTTTTCAAGTTATGCTCCGGACAAGGAAAAGTAACAAAGGGCAATAACTCTGTAATTAGTCAAGATGGAGTTATAGTTCTTGTGCACTGCACTTCCTCTCAATGTGCTTGATCATTGTATGAAGTTGTATTGAATTCCAACAAGTAGTTTTCAAGTTATGCTCCGGACAAGGAAAATGCAACAGACCGACCGACCGACCACCGGGTGACTCCTATAAACAATATGATTTCAAAATAAGCAATGCAGACTATGATTATTGAATTTAGACTGTATAAAGTCATTTTATATCTAAATATTACTTTGCCTAGCAGTCTAATACGAAACATGTCATATATAACTTATAATTTCAATGTTCTTTTAATTATATGTTCAATATCTAATCATATGTTAGAACATTAAATCAAACATATTGTACAGCAATAAAAATAATAGAAAATGCAACATACCTGGAAATAAAAGTATAAAGTCAGCAATCCTAGAGTTGAAGTCTTTATTTGGTAGCGCATAAAATTGTTATGCTGGACTCTAGGTTTGCTCCAGTTTTTATACCATTTCCAAACATCTCCAGACATATGGTGCTTATACTTTACAAAATAAACAATCTTTTGAGGTAGCAAAAGTTGTCACCACTAAAAGGATGTTTGCAGATGGCTTTGCAAACAAGCTGATGAAATATCAATGGAGAACAGATTTTGCTCCCAAGCTGTCAATTAGCATCTTTTATTAAAAGTTGCAGTTTAGACAAAAAGGTGTCAAGCAATCCAAAAACCAAATGTCCATGTTGATTTTTGAATTGCACATTTCACTTAAGAAGAAATTCTCAAAATTTTAAGTAATAAAAGTAACAGCTTAATTTCCTGTATCTTAATCCAAAGTCTGAAAATGTGTTTTTTTAAGAAAAGAACTAGTATTGTTGTTTAATTACATGTAAAATCTATGTACATTCAATTTTTTATCATTTTTTTTACATTTACTGATGTAACTAAAATGAACTGTTGTTTATACACAAGTCATTATGTTAAAGTTGGCTTGTAATAAGCCCGTCGAAATATTTTCCAAAATTTTCCTATATATTCCGCTATGTTTTATTTGATTTTTATTAAAGATATACCTATTAAAATACCGCAGATTGAATAAAAATTGAATTCAGGTAATACTAATTTATGGTTAAATTTAAAACAGGATCAAAGCTAGGATCAAAAAGAAATAAAATCTTCTATTTGTTGTTATTTTGTTACAATTTGCTGAAAACTCCCAGTGTTTACTATCACTACTTACTGTCCTGTCATATTGTGAACAAATCATGCATTCCTGACTGAAACAAGCACACTGAAATATGATATACTGGGTTATGAACATCAATTAGCACTGTAAGCCTTACCTTTGTATACAGACAAAACTAATTAACTGAATATACTCTGTTCTTACTTGATAGATTTAGCTTATCGCATGCCAGAAAAATGCATAGCCAGTTACAAGATTTTGGTGCCTTAAGATATGTTTAAACAAATGTAGGAAAAATTTGTATCTTCAGATACATAGATTTGGCACACAAATATTGTCATTTTTTTCGATCAACCCTCAATACCACAAACTTTATATATTGTAACTTACTTGGTTTTAGTATACCAATTACATGTTTTTTAGATTTAATCTGCAATACCAGTATGTTGTTAAGTGACATGCGGTGTTTTGGTATGTCAGAGAAGGTGAAATAGATACATATTTTATATGTATCTTGATATACTACTTTTTTGCAGACGGCATTTTGGATAAATATTGATACGATGTTTAATCTTTCATCATTATCTTGACAACCAATTTAGCTAGAGTGCTAGTTGACACAATATGTGTAACCCACAAAAGTTAGGTATAAACCAAAAATGTTCTATATATTAAAGTTATTAATGTTATTAAGATACACAAGTCATGTCAATATAACTGAACAAAATCTACTTAGACACTGAATTGAATAGAGGGTATTTTGTAAGACTTTTGTTGAAAAGGTAAACTGATCGTCACATGATAACAATAATTTCTATTTTGAAAAGTAAGTAGGCAAGCACTTTTGAAGTGTGTTGTATAATTATACAATAAACGCCACTATGATTGAATTCATTTTAGTCCAATATCGACGAGAGATTTTCGCCGTAGGCTCTTCTTTGAAATTGTATTTATTTATCATTTTCCGTTCATAGAACACATACAACGCGTTGCAGTTGGGTTTGCCCGTTCGCTATCTTGGCAATCGATACAGTAACTGTTATAATCTTACGTCACTCATAGCGCAATTTTGAAACTATATTTAGAGCTAGTTTATAGGTTAACTCCTCCCCATTCAAGGGCATTTAGGTGCGAGCGTCCAGCTTCTTTCTCACGTCGTCAATTTGCTCCGCCCAAAAACCCGCATGGTAAACTTCACGTATGTATTTTAATGCAAGTGACAAACAGTATTTAATAATGTTAAATACAGGTTTCTTCGCGTATTTTGTAGTGACTTCGAGATAAATTATATAGATCTTCTGTTTTACTTAAAATGTTAATTAATATGAGACCTCTTTCAATCACAGCGAACGAGCTACGGTATCATTGCATTTATTATAAGTGTAAACCGTAAGTTTATGAATTAGTATACATGTAAATTATGTTCGTACATAATTCATAATGACGACTGGTGAACAAAAATATATTGTGATGCATTTTTCATAAAATGAGTTTTTCAGTCTGTTTCTCAACTCGCCTTGTCAATTTTGTTTGCCAAAGTGGAATTCAAACAAAATGTCAACGAAAGTAATTAAATTGACGAAATTATCAATAATTGAGTACATCGATAACTGATTTCGCAGCGTGAAAAATATGTTTGTCTCCGGCAGTACTGGAACTCCTTTATTTCGCAGAGCGTCGCCACAAAAGCGAGGTCATGCCATAGGAAGTCTACTGACATACTAAGTATCTAATGCCGAACTGTACATACTGACCTATTCGGTGCATCTGCCAAACTCTTTACTTGTACGGACGTTGTATTATCATAACCAAGTTCCCTCTCTACTGCCGACAGTGAACACGACAATTTTCCCTTGTGAACAGTGTTTTTACTTTGCCCTTCAATTTTCGGAGTGCGGTCGGGGCGTTGAGTTTAAGAAAAAATACAAATCAATGAACAGGGGCGTAGTTACTTCGGCCATAAAAATGAAACGGCAGACATGACAGTCAGACCAGTAGATTAATGACGATTATCTAATTTGTTTCACTTTATCTCATATATTTACATGTTTTTCATTTCTTTGTTATTCCAACCAATATAAAAATCTGTAGATGAGTGTTGGAAACGGCATCCTGACCAATCCAATTTACCGCCCGTAGTCATACATGAGCGAAATGTTGGACACATTACTGCAGAGTACACGATTACTCCAAACTTTGTAATAACTCTTAACTAACTAGAATTATTTCGGCTTTTTTCACATTTTGAAGAAGAAACATTCGACGAATGATAAAAAAACATATTTAAAGAATCTGCAGGAAAACGACAGTCTTAGTGAAACATTTTGTTTTGCACTGACCGCTGTGTCGTCAGTGTCACTGAAGTAAAATATACCCAATAATCTTATATATCCTGGATATACTCATGCGTACTAATTTATGTTCAGTGTTATTGTTTTTAAATGGCTATCCAAATAGTCATAACTATGATAATCATTAGTTTTAATCGGTATATGACATATGATTAACTCACGCATGCACGTGAGTCGGTAAAATCACAAGAAGCTCTCGGAAAGTCAACATTTAATGTACATTTGTACATATATATGAGAACTTGGTAGAGTGCTAGTCTATCTATTTCGACTTCGAAGGCAAACCGATTTTATAGGCTGATATTTTCAAGTTGTTTACCTTCTAGTTATAATTATCAGATCTGTGATAGGGGTCACACTGAAACGCCAAATTAATTAGGCTATTGGAGTGCTGCTGTATATGTCCAACCCATAGTACAGAGGGGGTCCGATATGTCTGACACGGGACATTCTGCTGTCAGACAAGCAGCTTTTCTGTCCCGGGTCCCGGTTGTCCGCAGGCCAGCCGAAATGTTGAGGGCAAAAAATTAAAACGAATAAATAGCTAGCCCAGACATTTTAGATCTATTTGCAGTATTGGGATAACATTTTAATCTTGCTTACTTTAAAAGTGCGCTGTTAATGTGTTTTATTTTTATTTGTATGCACATGTATTACCTCGTGGAGAAGCCTCAATATTGCGACTGCAAGACAGAAAAAAATTACAAACTGATATTACATCTAGTCTGCTTTTGCGAAGGGCGGCCATCGTATGTAGCAAAAAGCACTTGCGTGCAATTAGTTGGGCTATTCGTTGAGGTACGCAATAAAACTTCCATAGTCTATTTCATAAAATTTTGGGAAAATTTCATCAATTAGTGTACACCTAGCTCCACCATTTACCAAATGGCACTAAAAACAATATATACTTTATCCGATACTGCTTCTGTTATGACTTTAATTTTTTCTTTCCACGTTCGGAATGTGACGTAAGAATCAAATAAAGACTGATCGCATGTGCCCCTATTTGACCTTTTCGATGAAAGAACGGAGGGGAGGAGTTAACCGATATCTACATGCTCTATTAATAGTTTCAGATTCGCCTTTGTGTGACGTAAGATTGTAATTGTATTGATTGCTAAAATAGCGAACAGGCAAAGCCAACTGCAACGCGTTGTAATCTATGTTTCGAGAATACAATCGGCTACATGTAGGTAATGTCCCTTAAACGTAGCTTACATTTGAAAAATACTTCTCCAATTAAGCACGCAACGACCATTTCTATGAGGCTGATTCTTTAGAAAATGAGATCCCCAGTTGAAATACAAATTATACCTTGCCAAAATGTTTGTTTAAATGCATTTTATTTTGACATTGAAGTTAAATCTATACAACACGTGTATAAAACCACCTTTCCAAACACAAAACAAAAACATTATTTTGACCAGGTTTCAATGAATCTATCCCTTTCTGACATCGACGAGCATAGCGATAAAGGATAAGAAAATATTGCTCACGTTTGTTTTATGTAAGGATGGTTGGATGTCCGTCGTTCGTCGTTCACATTTGTTTTAAATAAAAAAAATCTCTGAAAACATTATCGTAATGTTGGTGAAAGTTGCAGAAATAATCCTTGCATGAAGCTCAACCATAAAACGTTTATTCTACTCAGACCTTTGGTTACCATGGTAATGGAAAGGAAAGACACAGTAAAAATCTTCTTTGAAACAACAAGTCTTAGAGCTAAATTTAACATATTTGATATGTATCATTGTCTAGTGAACTTCTACCACGTTTGCTCAAGTTTTGCCCTTAGTGAAAATGTTTTCTCCGCCCGGTTGAAGGGTGACTATTTTACACTGAAATATATAGGAAAACATTAAAGTATCTTCTCAAAAACCACACTGTCAGGAGCTTAGATGTTTACTTTGTAACTATGACTAGTAGACATCTACCAAGTTTTTTATATTAAGCCCCTGGAGTCAAAATTGATCGCCCTTGCGTCCACAAGGTGCCAGAATGAGCTTTGAGGATCGCTGATTGTCCGTCGTTCTTTCGTCTGTTACAAGTGTGATTCAAACGACATCTCCTCTGGAACCACTATGTCAATACTGATGAAACCTTGTAGACATGGTACTTGCATGATGGTTCGAATAAATTGTTCAAAAAATGCCATTCCATGCAGAACTTATTGCTATGGCAACAAATATGAACATTTTTAAAAAGCTTCCTCACTTAAACCAAAAAACTAAGAGCTTAAATATCTATCATGTAGCATTGCCTAGTGGAACTTAATCAATATTGTTCTACTTTTCACCCCTTGTCAAATTGCAGGTGGTAATTTGATTTAACATGGTTTGTACATAAAATAAGTTTCTGTAACCACAGGACCTATTGCTTAGATATTTAGCATGTGGAATTCTACCAATAATGTTAGACTTATGAACCTGGGTTCAAAATTGACCCTGCCCGGGGATTGCTTAATTCATATAGTTTTCTATACGAATATATTTCAAAATGTTCTTTTTGAAAACCACTAGTCTAGAGCTTATATATTTTGTACATGGACCACTGCTAAGTTTGTTCAAATCTTGAACCTGGTTCTATGAAATGCTTGCTTATTAATTTCAAATTGATCGAGTGGTACAAATCATAGTTGCAGATGATTTTAATTTAACGTTCAAACATTCGTAGACATTACATGGGTTATTGCATTGAATCTGTTACTTAGAAAACCCATTCTTAAAATTCTCTTCCGTACGAAATATGTATCACTCGATCATTTGTAAATTCATGTAAAGGTAGAATCTATCCAGTGTCTATTAATGCAAGATATAATGCGCAACATGAACAAAGGGTTCTCAGTGCTCAGATGTGTCATATCTGCTACAGTTTCAATGGAGGTATCAATTTAAAATGCACGTCTATAAATACAGTCCATCCTCTCTAAACAACATCCCCGAAGAGCAAAAAACTCTCTAAAAAGACAAATGTTCCCCAGAGGAGTTAAATCTGAACAAATTAACCTCTCCAGAGCAACAATCTCTCAACATCAAACACAAATTGATATTCCTTTTGGTGTTGTTGTGGAGAGGTTGGAGTGTACCACCGAAAGTTTATGTCATACCTATGAATCCATTGTATTTTAAATCAAGAGACATTCAGCTTTCCAATGATGTGTTTCTTTTCAAATATAAAATGTGTATTAATTCTATGCTAAAATAAAAGCATTTAATATTTATTAAATGGTACCAACATCAAAAGTGCATATCTGTTAGTTCCATATTACACATTATTTTACCCTTAAGTTCACTTTTAATTGTCACGTTGAACACATGTGGCTATCTGTTTTTAGAATTTAGCATACATTATATCCGTGTCCGATCAGCCAACTTCGATTTGAATAACTCTAGTACATTTTAGGCGTACGGTTGCAAAGTGAACGCAGATATTCATCATGACTCTCTTATTATGATCATGTATTGTAACCATGGGGCATAATCCACTGGGTGCTTTTTTAAGCAGCCAACTCGTTTTTCCATGATATCATGACAGGCTCTAAATTGCCATCGAACGTACGTCTGTCCATAATTTTCCTCATACATGATCTCATCTGAAACAACATTATGAAAGTTTATAAAACTTGGCAAAGATGTTTTTGATGGACCTCCGGTAAGATACTTAAGATATTCCATTCTATGCAGCACTCTGGTTTCCATGGTAACTGGTTATAAACTGATAAACCTTGAAATATATTTTCCAAATTTGCAGATGTGATGCCTAGCATTATCCAGTATAATTATCAAAATAATAAAAATAATTCGAGAAACAATTCCGGTGTGAATAGAAAAAGAAATTCGCAAATGGATGGGATGGGGGTAAACGTAGGGGCGGGTTGGAGAAGGGAAAGGGTAGAAAGGGCACATCATGACCATTTTTTCCTACGCAATATAAGTTGAACGTTTGATGAAGAACTATCAAGAAATGGCAAATAATAGCCTACTATCAGTATAAACATGTAACAGTATCATAGAGTACTTTAGTTTCATAGTGACCAGCGCACAGGTAGAGGTATTAATCAGTTCCAGTGAAAGCTCTAGTTGTATTAGTATTAACCATTTAGCATTTAAGATGTTATTAAGAACGAACCTTTCAATAATTAATAGATCATATTCAAGTTTTCATGAATGTGATACATTATCTGTTGAAAATTCTGACATTTAAGGGTGTAGTTTAAAGGATATAATGAAGACATATTTGACCTAAATCAAACCTAGGCAATACCTATATCGCCTTGTCGATTGATTACATGACATGAGGTTTTAAAATTAAGATGGTCAGATTGAAAACTTGGCCCTAGCGGTGTCAGGTTGTATTCCCTATATACATTTAGTGTAGTCAGAAGCTTTAGAGAGCCATTGTAACTAAATAATGTACCGCAAGTGATATTTGAACAAACCTGGAAAAAATACTGCCTACATGTTTAAATTTCAATTGATTCAACTAATCACTTACATTTAAAATGTTTTTTTGAAACAACATTGACCTCATGACCCACGAGGCATATATGTTTGTCGTCTTGCTAAATCCATATATCGGGTGAATACAATTTTACAGAATGTGCGTGGTTTATTGTTATCTATTCTTTCTTTTCAGCTTCAGTTGAAAAAAAATGATTCAGACAAAATGACAACTGCAAAACGTTTAATCTATAATGTCACTGGTATCGAAGAATTAGAATGCGATGAAGAAAGTCTAGACATTATAAGAAATATTAAAGAAAGCTATGGAGTCTGTACATTTGCCGGAGTTGGTTCCGGGAGAATTGGAAAGTCTTCTTTGTGGAATCAAATTATTGGAGAAAGTAAAGTATCTTCTTATTTTGTAACTTTAATAAACGCACATTTAACGAGTATTCAGTATTTTATCCTTTTAAGTATTTCTATCACTATTTTTGAAGAAACAGTGTCCTTGATCTTGACCCCAGAACACAATCCTAAAAAAGGTTGTCATGATAATAACTAGACACTAAGTTTGGTCACAATAATTTAGTTGCAAATAAGGATACTGTTTTCCCCCATTTTTCTATTTCTAGAAAAGAAACCTGGACTTTGACCCCATGAGCACCAAACACAATCCCAATTAATTTAAAACGTGTTTATTCATATGTATTACACATTGGCCCTAGGAGCCAATACAATCCAATTTAAGATATTCTTAAATACAGTGGACACTCGGGTGTCAAACATTGGTTTCCGTTCAATGTCTTAAGTTATGAGTGACCAATTGCAATGAAACTTGGTGTGTAGGTAGCTTGCATAAAGACACAGCTTCGGATTGATTTTGGGATCATTAGGGTTAAGGTCAAGGTCACTGTTACTAAAAATAGAAAAACGGTTTCTGCTCAATAACTCAAGTTAAGAGTGACCAATTGCAATGAAACTTAGTCTGTAGGTAGCTTGCATGGAGACGTAGCTTGTGACTGTTTTTGGGGTCATTATGGTCAAGGTCAAGATCACTGTTACTAAAAAAAGAAAAACGGTTTCTGTTCAATCACTTAAGTTAGGAGTGCCAGTTAAATGAATCTTAGTCTGTAGGTAGCTAAAATAGAGACGCAGCTTGGGAAAACTTTTAGGGTCACTAGGGTCAAGGTCAAGGTCACCGTTACTAAAAATAGAAACAGTTCTCATCTCAATAACTCAAGTATGGAGTGACCAATCACAATGAAACTTGGTGTGTTGGTAGCTTGCGTTCAGACGCGGATTAAAATTGCGTTTAGGGTCACCAGGATCAAGGTCAAGGGCACTGTAACTAAAAATAGAAAAATGATGTCCGCTCAATAGCTTGAGTTAGGAGTGACTAATTGTAATGAAACTTGGTGTGTAGGCAGCTTGCGTTCAGAGAAAGCTTTTGGTTACTAGGCCAAGGTCACTAGGATCAAGGTCAAGGTCACTGTAACTATAAATATATGTTTTAGTTTTTAATTTTTTTAAGCCAAAACAAGAAGACGCGGCAATGCCGCCACAGCAGGTTTAAACGGCGCCTGTAGAAATTGTAGAATTAAAAAAATACAGTCATCTTGACTCCCCACTATTTAAGTAACAGTGCCCTTGACCTTGACCGTTGTGACCTTGACCCCCAAATTTTTTTTGCTACAATTTAAAAATTAAAGGTCCCATTGATTGAAAAAAATTCTTTTTATCATTTGAATATTATTCGTCAGCAAATGCAAATTTGACAATTTTTAACGAAAAATACTGAGTGGTTACCTGTCCGTAAGTCCATAAAGTTCTCAAAAAACACACCTGTACGGAAAGTGACGATAATATTTCCGGAAACCTACGAGCAGCAGTTTCGGAATCGCTAGCCTTGAGTGACGTCACTTGCAGTACAATCGTGTCCGATAACAGGTACTCTCACAACAACGAAAGCGATAATTTCATCTTATTAGGCATCTTCAGAGAGTAGAGATGAAGATATTTTGAGCCCGTAACGTATAGAACGAAGTCCGTGTAATGTTATAAAATTATTTGATTAAAGTATAAAAATACAGCAGTTATGTCGAGTTTTTTTTTATATGCAAATGACACCAACTTCTGTTTATGTTTGTTTCTATCAAAATGAAATCTATGTGTCATTCTTAAATGTGTAAGAAAAGTACCATGCAAATGTATCGAAACGATCTTAATGTACTCATGCACGTGAGTTACAAACTATACAAATATGGACGATATTATATTTCCATTGATGATGAAAATGAGAACACAAATGCTCGATCTAATTACAATATCTAAAATGATGAGCTTGATTTTCCATGACACGTTTTCTTGTGGGTAGTATAAAGAATTAGATTTACAATTGAATTAAGAATGTAAATCAAAATAGGTTACACGATTTTGTTGGTTAAAAACAATTCTGACGCAAATCTATTTGAAAACTCTTTATAATTAAAATCGCAATATATACCTAAATACGTGTCAAATTTCACTATAAGAAAAATAAATATTTCACTCGAGTACATAAAATGTGTCATCGGCAACCAAAAAGATATACTTTCTGAACATTTATAGGGTTGCTGGAAACTTTCGTTTGCTGAATTGCTTTTTATCAAGTTGTATATAGCTCTATTTATGTTTTTCAAGATTGAAACTTGAAAACAAATATAATGGTTTCATAATTTTAATTGGGCACTTTGCAAGTTAATAAACTATATTGTTGTTGTTTTTGTTGTTGTATATAGTTGTGTAATTATCAAATGCAATTGACCAGTGGCATTATGCAATAATGTGTGACCAGGTAGATTGCTGGCAGGGGGGTGCCAATTAACAACAAATCATATCGCATCCTTTGTTGTGACTTATGCCCTTGGGCTAGATTAACTGTAATTCCTTCAATGGTTAGATCTACGTTAATTATTTACCATGGCAACGTTGTTAAAACGAGATATTGTTTAAGAATTTAAAACTTTTATGGATTACTGGAGTGTTCCGCAACGTGTAAGTTAAACTTCTAGTAGAGTTACTGTTATATTCTATATAGGGCCTTTGTTCTACATTATTTTTTTTAATGATTTTAAATATAAATGCCAGCTTTGTTATAAAGACTAGGTCTTAAAAACATGTGTCTTAAATATTATCATAATATTCTGCAATAAAATACATTTTGTAACAAAAGTTTCAACCTAACATCCTCGTATATGATGTAATTTGACATGATTTAAGTTATAGAAGTGAAGTTCTAGATTGGAAAAGTTTGTAACAAACAAAGTCTAAATCTTGTTATAAGAAACTTATTCCTTAAGAAAATACTTAAATTGAATAGATCGAGATCATTCTACAAAGAATTATAAATACATTTTCTGTCTTTATGTCGTTCATGACTTTCAACGCTTGGGCCGTTTCACGCAGTTGCTACTCTAGAATTTTGAAACGTTCGTCATACAGTCACATGAAGTTCGGACCCGATAAGTTATTTTTATAAAACACCCCGGGCCGACCATAAAAAACATATATAGTTCGTATTATTTATGCTTGATAGTCGCGCCGGGGTGTTTTATAAGAATGACTTTCCAGGGCCCAAACTTCATTTCGGCTGCGGTTTGTCCCTATTGTCTTAGTCACTAACTTTTTACATTAGAGTCCCAAGGTTACTGTTGTAGGCTTATTCTCCCACTCCATTTGTTGCTACATCCACCCAGAACACACCAGGCGCCTCCCATTTACAAAAATAATATAAATAGTAAGTTAATCGTGTTTTTACACGGAGGTTTGTGTGCTCGTTTACTATAATCAATGTAACGGATCTTTGTCGAGTCCTGCAAGTGACGTCACACGGAAACTTTTCCGATATTTTACGGAAGTCGCCGAGGATCGTAATATTTGCGTTTCGGTGAAATACCGGCCAATTTGTATTGGTGATTTATGTCCCAATAAACACGTTTCTTGTCGAAAATTTCCGCCCAACTGGGTTCAGTGCACTTAATTAACAAATGGCTTACAAAATATTAACAGGTGAAATTTTCAATCAATGGGACCTTTAAATTTTTTTTTACATTTTTAGTAACAGTGACTTTGATCCTAGTGACCTTGACCCCGAAAAAAAAAATTCTTGAAAGACTCTAAAAACTAAAAATAAATAAAAATCTATTTTTAGTAACACTGACCTTGACATGTCACCCTAGTGACCTTGACCCCGAAAAATTTTTTTTTGCTTAAAACAATCAGAAAACTAAAATTAAATAAAAATCTATTTTCAATTCAGTGACCTTGACCTTGAGCCAAGTGACCTTGACCCGAAAAGAATTTTTTTTGCTTAAAACAATCAAAAAACTAAAATAAAATAAACATCTATTTTCAATTCAGTGACCTTGACCTTGAGCCAAGTGACCTTGACCCAAAAAAATTTTTTTGCTTAAAACAATCAAAAAACTAAAAATAAATAAAAATATATTTTAGTAACAGTGACCTTGACCTTGACCCTAGTGACCTTGACCCCGAAAAAAATTGTTTTTGCTTAAACAATCAAAAAACTAAAATGATATAAAAATCTATTTTTAGTAACAGTGACCTTGACCTTGAGCCAAGCGACCTTGACCCAAAAAAATTTTTTGCTTAAAACAATCAAATAACTAAACATAAATAAAAATCTATTTTTAGTAACAGTGACCTTGACCTTGAGCCAAGTGACCTTGACCCAAAAAAAATTTTTTTGCTTAAAACAATAAAAAAACTAAAAATAAATAGAAATCTAATTTTAGTAACAGTGACCTTGACCTTCACCCTAGTGACCTTGACCCCGAAAAAAAAATCTTGAAAGACTTAACACTGAAAAGAAATAAAAATCTATTTTTAGCAACACTGACCTTGACCCTAATGACCTTGACCCCGAAAAATTTTTTTTTGCTTAAAACAATCTAAAATCTAGAAATAAATAAAAATATATTTTTAGTAACAGTGACCTTGACCCTAGTGACCTTGACCATAGTGACCCAAAGCTTCCTCTCCACGCAAGCTACCTACACACCAAGTTTCAGTACAATTGGTCACTCCTAACTCAAGTTGTTGAGCGGAAACCATTTTTCTATTTTTAGTAACAGTGCCCTTGACCTTGAACCTTGTGACCCCTAATGCAATCCCAAGCTTCCTCTCTACACAAGCTACCTACACACTGAGTTTGATTGCAATTAGTCACTCCTAACTTGAGTTATTGAGCGGAAACTATTTTTCTATTTTTTAGTTACAGTGACCTTGACCTTGACCCTAGTGACCCCAAATGCAATCCCAAGCGGCGTCTCCGCGCAAGCTACCTGTATACCAAGTTTCATTGTAATTGGTCACTCCTAACTTGAGTTATTGATCGGAAACCATTTTTCTATTTTTAGTAACTGTGACCTTGAACTTGATCCTAGTGACCCTAAATGCAATCCCAAGTGGCGTCTCCACGCAAGCTACCTACAGACCAAGTTTCATTGTAATTGGTCACTCCTAGCTCGAGTTATTGAGCGGAAACCGTTTTTCTCTAAAGTTATCCAACGGAAACCAATGTTTGACGCCCGCCCGCCCGACATACGACATCGCCATTCTAATAAGTAGTTTTTTTTCTCAAAAAATCCTGCTTAAAAATGGGGGGGGGGTAAGAGTCACTAGGGTTAAGGTCAGTGTTACTAAAAGTAAATTTCAATTTTTTTTGTTTTTACATTGTTTTAAGCAAAAAAAAATGTTGTGGGGTCAAGGTAAAGGTCACTGTTACAAGGAATAAATGTTTACTTTTTTTAGTTTTTGGATAGTTTTAAGCAAATAAAATTTGAGGGTCAAGGTCACTACGGTCAAGGTCAAGGTCACTGTTACTAAAAATAAATTTCAGACACATTTTTTTAACTTTAACTTTTAAATTGTTTTAGCAAAAAATAATTTCTTTGCAGAGAGGGGAGTCGCCGTTTAAACCTGCTATTGTACATTTGATAATGAACAGGTATTCCAAGTTTGAAAGTGATAGCTTTGATAGTTTGCATGTAAGTGACCCAAACGCAAAACTTAAAAAAATAGACTAGCTAAAAATGATAACGTCCAAATATACTGAAATATCCCCCCTCCCCTTCCAAATGTGTGACTCAAAAACCCGTTTGATATGTTGAAGTCCATTTATAATTTATCCATTTATTGTTTGTTAAGACTTTGAAAGCAATCCAACAAAACATGAAGTTCATGTTTTTACCAAAAAACAGGTCAGACTCAGCAGCTTTAGGGTTCAATGTGAAGAAGGATATTAGATGAACAAGTTCACAAAGTTTCACTAAACGCAAAACTTAACCAACACCGATGACAACGACAACGGCAATCAAGTGACGATAATAGCTCGTCATTTTTTTCAAAATCAGACGAGCTAAAAACACTTCTCGGCAAATCTTATTGAAATATTACTTGATATCTAAAGTAAGGTGCTGTCTAACAGCACCTGTAAATCTGCAAGTTTGGTATGGTTGCTTACAAATGGTGGCAGTGTGTTCCAAACCGTCCATCCTGTATAAGAGAAAGATTTCATGCAAAGCTCTTGACCTTTGATAGGACATAACAACCATTTCTTGTAAGAATAGATGAAGTCTGATGTAGTAAGTTGCTAACTAGAGTATCCTGGAGCTAAGCCATGCTTAATTTTGTACATGTAACTCAATTGAAAAATCAGTAATAAGATCAAAGAATTTAACTATAAAAAAAGAATAAAAATAGCATGTAAAATCTATGTAAATTTGTATTATGGCTACTGCATATATCTATAGGAAAACACTGTACTGTATTTCTGATAATTTGTACAGTGTATGGGGCGGAGCTTAAACTGTGATCAATCGGCAAAAGAGAGCATGATCTATCTGAAATAAAATACACTTTTCAGATAATTTTATTGACTGGATATACTGTTTTTCGGTTTACAATAATACTTCGGAATTTCGGCCGGTCAAAACAAAATACAAATAAACACACGATCCGGTACATAATTTGTACAGAACACATTTTTCCATTACCCTTTAAAGCAATAAAGTAAATATAGTTATTCTCTTTATACATACGTCAATATCTTAAACCTTCATTTAATGTTGGACAGCTTTGATCTTTGCCACAATTTGCACTGTTTCGGTGGGTGAGTATGATGTTACCAAGCTGTTTTTAATTGGCTAAGTAAAAATAATTGGACGAATCAACGAAACTTTTACAAAATCGGTTAAAGTGCAATCATGAAATAAATGATAATAACAATTGATACCTTCTTGTTTATAGTAATCCTTTTAAAAATGCCGAAGTTGAAAATTATAATGATACTGACTGATTTGGGTGATATTTGCGTTCGCATGGTCAGTGTCTTTCCTGTACAGTTTATTTAACGTAGCGTATCGACGGCATTTAACTGTTGTTACCCCTGCTTTCTTGTATTTTGGGATCAATTGTATGCCAAATTTTCTCGCACATGTTCAAACCATACACTAACAGTGACAATATTTCGCACCTATAAAAACTGTGGATCCTTAAAACTTATCGAAGTCTTTCTTCCGATTGTGAAAGTGCGAAGCCTCTTATTGATCTGATTCTTTCTATCTGATTAAAATAATTGTGAAAGTAATCGTACAATATGTAGCGTGCGCTTCGTATTTCGTGAGTAACGTTCTGAATCTAACGTAAGTGCAACGTGCGTATATCATGCATACATCGTGTGTGTATCGATTGCTCCGTGTGACAACTGTAACGTTCCAATTATTGTACTACCGTCAATCTATGTTTTGCTTTGAGCATAACGTTAAAGCTATTAAAGAGACTTAACTTATACTTCATAGTTTGATGTACATGTAAGACAATGTGAACAAGACCTGGTCTGAACATGAATGTCCCCCTCGTAGCAATCAGTAATGTGGAAAAAGTCGAACTATGCAATGTACAGCTTGAAAAGTAGAAGTCGCAGTGAAATTAGCGGTCACTGTGACCTTAACCACTGACCAACTAAACTCAAAACAAAAAGGCAATTTGCTGGTCATGTCCGACCTCAATGTCAAGTTTCTAGACGTTAGACCAAAGAGTTCTTGAATTATCATCCGGAAATTTAATTACAGGTATCCATATCGGTTTAAATGTAAAAGGTGCGTTTCGTACAGATGAAGCAAAGGTGTAACCGGATAACCATTTTTAATGTATTTTTTACCATGTAAAATATATGCATGTACAATTGAAGCATCAAAACGTTTAAGCTTTTAACTTGAATGATATATTCATTTTAAGATGCGTTTGAAGTTGGATCGACGACAACGCGAGTGACAAAGGGAATATGGATTGTTATTCAATTTGATCACGTACACAAACTTGCAAATCTTTATCTTGATGTTGAAGGATTTGGAGATCCAAGGAGGGTAGGAAACATTAACCTATTTGGTATTTTACATTTGTAGGCCAGTAAAACACTGTTGTATTTTGTTTTATTTCCTGTGAGTCATAGCTGAAATATTTGTTAACATAAACACTTAAACAAAAATCTTCGGGTAAGTCAAAAATACAACTGTTTGTATAAATGAAGGTTAGGGGGAATTCAAGCTATTGACTTTTAATTTCGTGTCAACTTTAAAGCGTTTTCAAGCGTTTCAACGTTAATTTTAGGACTGTTGAACAGCTTTTTAACCAACCTTCATCATGAATATGTATAAACTTGATAGTGTATCATGGCTTCTGCATATTTGTATAGGAAAACACTGTTCTGTTTTTCTGATAATTTGAACTTTGTTTTACAATTATGAATTAGATTTGGGGTCAATACATAGTTTTGCGGACCTGTTGAAAATGATATTGAACGAAGACGAAGTCTATTGACTAAGACATAGCCTATTGTATCGTATACTGCATAACGAAATGTATACGATATAACTGCTTTTTGGTTTACAAGAATAGTTTGGAAAAGTCTCCATCGGCCGGTCAAAACAAAATAAAAACACTCCGGTATATGATTTTGTAGGCTACAGAACACTTTGAAAGGCAAACACGTACATGTATTGATTTTTTTCAGTTAAAAGGATCGAGGTCGCTACCAAACAAACAATTTTGTTACGTCACACAATATTACGTCACACGATATTGTAGGGCGTGAGAACTGTCAATCAATTTGCCATGATACAAATCACATAGAGTAGCTGTTGGCTGCTCGAATAAATAACGTCATTTCGCATAACGCTATGCCATCTCGAAATAACATAATTATTCCCGCCAACAGTACTGTATTTGATACTTGAAATACTTTTTTATTTAAATGTTCATATCAATATATACCATATCTTCGATCAAATATTCAATCATCTTACCATATAACATGATATAATACAAGAACAATGAGGAAAACAAATAGGTAGTAACCGACTAAGTTCAAAGTTGAGATGAAAGCAATGTGCTAATTTTGTTTAAAATATATTTTGGTTTCGCTTTTCCTGCTCATCAGGGCAAATATGGCGTAAAAATACGAAGGAAAAGCGAAACCGGTTGGCAAATAATGATTTAATCAACTCATGGACTGTGTTGTTTTTCTTTTAATATAATTAACTTTTTTCCGGCAAAGTTTTTGTATTTTTCACGCCATATATATAAATATAAATATATATGTTGATATTACAGGCTATAATATAGAAATCTAAAAATGAAGGTTTTCAAAATTGAAGTTCAAGTCAGATGTAGTAGTAACATTTAATTATTGAAGTATTGTTTATAACATACATGTATGTTATATTGTGGCCTTAAGTGAACGATTTAGAGTTGATATCGACCTATGTCTTTGAAAAACATTCAAAACATATATACTACTTTTTGTTAATGATTGCAGGGAACTGACATCGATACCAAGCTGATGTTGATAGTAAGTCAGCTATGCGATGTTTTCTGTACAACAACAGAGGAGTTTTTGACAGCGAAATGCTTGAAAAACTTAAGTATGTTTCTTTGTTTGGTGTAGTTTGAGTATACATTTATCTGCATTTTCTGGTTAAGAGAGGGAATGATGAAGAAATAAATCAATCAAAGGATTAAGGACAAAAGTTCTGCCCGGTTCGAAATTGTTTTAAATTTTGATTGTATGTTACTTTTATTTTTTGTTCACAAATTTTGAGACTACTTGCAACAACACAGTTGTTTAGATTTCTATACAACCGCATCCACTGAACCACGACGGTCTAATCTTAAAGTTCACGTTTATCTCAGTTTTACATGCTGCACATGTGTCCAACGACATGAACATTACATTCGACTTCTGCATCAGCTTCATGACCATTGAACATTTATAAATTGATCTGAAAAATTCTAATTACATGTATGAATAAAAATATGTAATTTCAGCCTTTGTGTTAGTTTGATTATAACGAACAGAACTTTTGTCCTTTAGTATATTTCTCCTCCAGAAGGGAGGTCATTTTGATTTTGAACATGCTCTTCTTTTTATAAATGGCTGAAGGCATTTCTCTTCTTTAACTTAGTCAAGTACAAGGTCACAATAATAAAGAAACAAAAATGTTTCCTTGTCACCTCTTTTTATCATGAACAACTGAATGTATTTAAACGAAACTTTGCAGTAGTCAGGGGGGGGTGGTCTTTAGAAAACTTTAAGTTCAATGTCAGAACAACAATTCCCTCTCCTCAAACTATATTAAACGGATGGAGGAATTCAAGTGAATTTGGTTGACGTGATAAATGATAAGCTCAGTTTCATATTATCAGGACAATGTCATTGGTTCAAGGTCACACTAACAACTAGATCGGTGTTCAGAAAAACACTTGTGTCGCCCTCTTACACTTTGTCAAAATAACCAATAGTTTCATGAAATATATGTACATGTAGTACAAAAAGAGGCATAACTCTGTCAAATATTACCTTGACCAACATACGTTTGTGGCATCACGACCCTTTAGTCATAAGCAATACAATTTGAAAGTTTGATAAAGAAATCTTTAGAACTGCAAGGTTATAGCCAACATTAAGTTTTCGTTACAAAAGCTACGTACATTTTTTTAATGTACAAAAAAGGGGCATAACTCCTTTAAATATGAACTGACCTACAAAATAAGCAATACAATTGTTAAATTTCATGAAGACATCTTAAGAAATGGCAAAGTTATAGCCAACGTTAAGTTTTTGCGACGGATGGATGGACCAACTGAAGGACCGACCGACAAGCAATCCTTATGTATCGCATTTTCTCTGAATGACTATCTTATCGTGTTTTTTCTTCATAAACGGCTTCAGGTAGTGTATTAATTGAATGATATGCCACTGGGTCTAACATTTAAACAATTCCTTTCTTATGTGTGTCTGTCATAACTCGTACACGTATTAAAGTTATATCCCTATTGACATCGACAAAGCGGCAAAACATTGAACTTTTTTGTTACATATAAGACAAACTCGTTGACATACATACTGAACGTGCTTGTGTGTTCTTTTAAACACAACCAGAAACAAAATGTATAAGCACTGGAAGTCCTTATAGATATATATTAAATGTAATAAAGAAATCAATCAAATGTGTACATTTCCAGGTTGATTGGTTATCCTTTTGAAAAGTACAGAAAGAAAAACTGTATTTTGTCAAGGCCTGCTCTCGTTGCTCTGCTCCGAGACTTTGATTTAGACATACCCGATGATCCGGATAAAGAGTTGCTTGATCTATTCAAGCCACAAGAAAGAGCAAATTTTGATGGATGCTTCCGTAACATTAAGGCATTTCCGCTTGTTAAACCAACCGAGAGAAAGAACCTGCGTTCCCTAAGCTCACTGTTTGATGAACAGTTAGATCCAGAGTATGTAACAACACGAAACGAATTAAAGATTCATTTAAGAACTGAAGCTAAACCTCTGTGTACACATGGCAACAAACAGATAACAGGACGAGGTAATGATACTTACATAAAGAAAATGCAGTGATTTTTCTATATTATCTTAGACCGGCTTGCTTTGAAATCTCAATTTTCACAAATCTAATTATAAATACATAATGTTACCGGTCTTTCCTTAAAAACTATTGGAGAATATTTATAGAAATAACACTGTTATACGGGTAAACGATTAACGCCGTGATTTCAAATTTTCATAATTGAGAACAACAAAATTCTTTTAGTTTGACAAATATATTCGTCATAGCAATATCGACTAATCAAATGTAGTTTCTATTCTGCACTCAAAACAGCAATGCATCCGGCACATGACACGCATTTATAAGAAACATTTAGTCGATGTCAACATATTTAAGAGATACATTTGATTCTAAAGTTTGATGAGCACAACATGCTCACTTGAGAGCATATTTAGAGTTGAGATAAAAACAATAGTTTAGATGAAAGTATATACAAATATAGACTAGGGTTTTCATTTCTATTCAGTTGGCAAGTTTGGGAAATGTCTATAGGGCAAGCATGCTTTTCAAACACGAGCCGAATTAAATCAACTAAGTAATTAAATCCTTTTGTTGTGCTGGTGGTTTTATTCTATTCCTGTATCATTGTATGAACATATACTGAATTATACGCAAACGGCAAATCATCCGCAACAAACAAAATCAATAGAGTTTGTTGGGAAAACTTGTTGAAAAATGTTCATTCTTAAAATTGTATTATTGATAATTCATTCATGTTCTAATTTTAAACGCGTGGTATCCATCTATTAGGAAACAAGTTTTGATCTGAATTTAAAACAACAAGCTGATCTATAACCAAGGAAAAGTAATTATCGTTCATTTATAAAAGATCATGGTCAACTTCATGTGTTTCAGTGTTTGCAGAGGTTATAAAAAAAACCGTTGCTGCGGTCAACGCCGAAAGGTTTGATACAATGGTTCAGTCTTTACCAGATATATTGAAAGCACAGAATGTTAAGTTGATGAACGAGGCTATCGACGACTACAAGCGTAGAATGAGAATTGACTGGCCACGTGCATCTGATCCAGAACCAGTACACAGATCATGGCAAGATGGTACAAAACACAATTTGAAAGGCAAACTCTTCGACATCGACGGTTTAGCAGTTTCACTTTTACAATTTGATGTATGTACACATATTTTGTTACTCTCTTCACATCACAACAAAATAGCACATAGGCATCAGAGACTAAAGAGTATACGCAACAGTTTTGTTAATGATTCGAAAGGCTAAAATGCTAGGTTTACATACTTCTTAAAAGAGCAAAACTGCATTATCTCCTCTCTTTTGAAGACATATTTCTTTTGGCATTGTCGTCTGTCTGTCTGCCTTACCATTAACCGTTTACTTGTCTGGGCTTAATCTAAACACAAAAAGCATCAGAGTTAAGTCTTTTTTTTCGTGTCTTCTTTCGGGGTCACTCCCTCAAAGATTAAGGTAAACAAGAGCTGTTTGTAAAGCACGTATGTCTCCCCCCCCCCCCCCGCCACCACCCCTTGATGCATAAGTCGAACTATGCAAGGAACAGTTAAGTTAAGTGAAAGTAAAAGTCACTGTGAAATTCGTAAATGACCTAATAACCTGAAAATAAATAGGGGTCATCTACTGGTAACGACAAATCAAGTTTAAAATAAAATTATTGTTTGTATTTTAATATGGCTTTAGAAACAATTCAAACGCGCCTTAATAAAAATCATGAGGCCCGAACATAAAATTTGGCGTAAAAAAAAAGAAAAAAAGTTTCTCTTAACTACATTTTTTTTTATTTCCATAAAAGTTGGTCTACAAACATTTGCCCTGAAAAATAAAAGGCATAAAAAATCAATTTGTTTTGCCTTACAAAACAGATTTGGCCTTGACAAAATGTTGGCTTAAAGAAAATTGACCTTGGTAGAAGAAGTCCCAGTGGCCTTGACAATGACCTACTGATTGCAATATCAATAGGAGTCATGTGCTGGTCATGACCAACCTCCACATCAAGTATCAAGATGCTAGGCCAACCCATTCTCTTGTTATCGTCTGTAAACCGTTTAACTACCCCGGGTCACTGTGACCTTTGACCTATTTACATTAAAATAAAAAGGGATCATGTGCTGGTCATTAAAAGGCTCACAACAAGTTTCATGGTACTATCCCACACATTTTAAAGTAATTATCCGGAAACCATGACCTAGACCTTTCACCTCTTCATCAAAAGGGGTCCTCCATTGGTCATGACCAACCTCAACATCAAGTTTCAAGAACCTAGGCCAAAATATTCTCGAGTTATCGTCCAGAAACCGTTTTACTATCCTAGGTTACTGTGACCTTGACCTTTGCCCTACTGATGCATGTATGACCAACCTCAACATCAAGTTTCAAGATACTAGGCCAAAGCGTTCTCGTATTATCGTCCGGAAACTGTTTTATTATTTCGGGTTTTGGTGACATTTGACCTAATGACCACAAAAAACAAAAGGTTTCCTCTGCTTGTCATGACCTACCTCCACATCAAGTTTCAAGACCCTAGGCCCAAGCGTTCTCGAGTTATTGTCCGGAAACCGTTTTACATTTCCGGGTCACTGTGACCTTGACCTTTGATCGACTGACCTCAAAAACAATACGTCTCCTTTGCTGGTCAAGGCTAACTTTCACATCTAGTTTCAAGATCATGGTCATGGTCATGGCTAACCTTCACATCTAGTTTCAAGATCCTAGTCATAAAGGTTCTTGAATAATCATCCGGAAACAAGGTGTAAGACTGACAGATGGATGGACGGACCAACAAACATCTGCAAACCAATATACATCTCTTCTTTGAACGGGGCATATAAAGCCTATTGATTGAAAATCTTGCCATGGTTTCAATTCCTGAACCCCTTCTTTGACTTTGATAAAACTTAATACACTTAACCGATATTAGAAACATAAAGAGTTCCCCTGTTGAACATTTTTATTTGAAAGACGCTATTGTTTTTATTTCTATTTAAGTCTTTTTGCGATGAGTTATTGAAACTTTTACAATAATTCAATTTTATATTGTTTTTGTTGTGTATGAAATTTGAATAAATTTGAAACACGATAACACTGTTAAAATAAAAAATTTGCCACTTTTGCGTTTCTAAACCTGTTGAGTGTAGAAGGTTTCAAACAGGTATAAAATCTATCTGAACATATCCTTGCAAATTCCGATGAGGCAATGCTTTTGCCCTTCGTAGAGCTGGTGAATGTTTCATCTGTAAACACCCTTTGCTCCATTTTGATTAAATTTCACACAAATGATCATAATCAAACTTGTGCATATCGCCGATTTCTTCAAATCTGAATACTTTACACATATCATTTGTATGCGAATGAGGGCGGACATTGTGTATTGAATAAAATACAAGCTTTCAGTTTAGTTGTTTAGGATTTTATTTTAAGTTTCTTTCTTAGACCATAAAAAAATTCAGCTGTATTCAATATACCCAAAGGACCTCCCGAACGTAAGATCTTCAATGAAGACTCTTATAGTTTTTTCTAAGGTAGGACCTCGTAATTTATTATAAACAATCTCTGATCACAAAACAAATGGCTTGCCAATAAAAGCATAGTATCATAAATATAATAGTTGTACCGTTGTACAATCTCATATTGTAGGGGAAATGACACTCAATATTTACAAAGTCTATGACTAGTTTGCCACTATCATTAAGGACGATATTTGAAGAACGGTCGGCGATTGACAACTCAGTGATACTACGCATCGGCTCTTACAATGTATTTCAATTCCATTTCCCTTAATAGTACCGGGTATTTTGTTCCAACGAAAAACACAGCCTTCACTGGCTTGTGTTTTTTGATAAACTCGCTTATAAACTGGCATTAAAGTACTTAATGGTACTACAAAATACTGTAGTACTGTAAAGTACAGCACTACTCTATATCACTGTACTTCTGATTAGTATTTTAGAATTCCATTATATGTAGTTATATTCTATTCTAAGGTATTGTCATGCGCAGTTTATTGTACTATATTTAAAGGTGTTTTATATTTAAGTAATAACGGCCCCTTATGAGCATTGATCCGGACCTATTTTCTGTTGTTTTTTTTAAATTGTGTGACATTCCATGCACTACTTCATGTGAAAAAATATATTCTATATAAAGAAAAAGGAGTGCCATGTGTGCACTGGACCGAACACATTCATAATCTTTTGCAAGTGCCTATAATTGACTTAGAAATGAAGTTCACTGTCACAGAACCATAATTCTATCTTGCCAAGATTTTTATTTATCTGCCGTTGATAAAATTGAAGACCTTGAGATGAAGACGTTACATGTAATTGGGGGAGCATCCATCGAACAATGCTCTTAATCACATTTGTAACAATTATATTTACAGAAAAAAACCGATCAATACTTTCAAGAGCTCTCTGAGAAGAAGTCAGCGGAAGTGCTGGACAGGTTGAAGTCAACAGTGGAATATAAATATCGAAGCAATAGATACTTTGTAATCGGTGGTTATGCCGACTATAAAAACGACATGCAGGATTTAGAAAATGGATTCAAACAACTAAAAAATTTAGGTCCAAAGGTAAGACGTTAGCAATATCTATTATTGATCGGCTTTCATTCAATGTGTCTTTTGTAACAAAAATTAAATAAGACAATAAAAAGTATCTGATACATTTAAAGGTTAATCTTTTGAATTAACAAATAATCTTTTTATGGAACTGGTTATATATATTTTTCAAACCCACTTTTTATCATAACTGAATACCCATCTTGCTATAAATAAGTGTCATTTTTGTCATCTTTAATCTGTGTTTTGATAAATGATAAAACAGTTTTTTAATCTCTTATTGTATTGTTTCTTATCTAACTAATTCAGGTTTAACTTTTAAACAAAACAATACAATTCGACACTGCTTATGATAAACTAATCGAAACTTCTAATGCATCATATCTATCTTGCCGTCTCAAGTATCAACCCTTCCAATACATTCCAGCTTATGTTTATCTAGCGATGCACGAAAACTATAATGTCTTGTATTTATGAGACACTGGGTAGATACTTCCGTCACATAAATTTCAAAATGAGGGTCGAGTGATACACATTTCATACGAAGGACAATTTTAAGAGTTGGTTTCCTAAAGAATAGCATAAATGCAATAGCCAATGTTTAGTCTACGAAGGTTCGACAGAAAGATTAAAATTATCTGCCGTATGATTCGTGTATTTATTCATGAAGAGAAGGAAATCGCTTAACCTGTATTTTGTTACATACATATACATAGATAAGTTTAAACATTGCAGTAGTGTTACAGTATCATCTAAGTTCAAGAAATATTTACGGGTGTGTATCTGCAATGTCTGTGGATCTATAAGTGATGATTTTATTTAAAAACAAAGCATACTAATCTATCAACATTTTGATGAGCGAAAGTAATCAGATTTTTTGGTTGCTCGTCTTATCCAAGACAAGGTTCTCTGCAACTTCAAAAACACAATTTACACTATACAAAAAATATACAGACGGAATTATCTGGTCAAGTCAAATACAATAAACGTTCAAGATTCATTAATAATCTAATTTAAAAACAACTACATCAAATCTAATTTTACGCTTCTTGGAAACTGATTTTATATTCAACTAGAACTATCACTGAAGGTGATACCCACCGAACTCCCCACTGACACAGTATTTAAAATTTATGTAATATTTGATGCTTTGATTATTGGACCTGCACAGATAAAGGCTTCTGTGAAGTATAATTAAATTTTGACCAGCGGGTTTAGAGATAAAAAGCGTACAACATTTACTATCTCGAGCCCCTGTGACCTTTGATCTAGTGACCCGAAACATAGACCATGACAACAAGGCATTGTACTTATCACTTGTGTGAAGTATCATTAAATTCTTACCAGGGTTTTTGGAGATTTAGCGTCCACAAGATGTTACTATCCCGAGCCCCTTTGACCTTGATCTTTGACTTAGAGACCCGAAACATGGACCATGCACAACTAAACATTGTACTTATCACTTGTGTGAAGTATCATTAAATTCTGACCATGGGGATTGGAGATTTTGTGTCCACAAGATTCCGTCTACAGACGGACGGACAGACAAGCTGTATTCAGTATACCCCCCTAACACTTTGTGTTCGGTGGGTATAAAAATAAAATGTCTTGGACTATCATTGCTAATATTTGCAGAAACTGCTAAGAAAATATATAGTTTACTTGATTTAATTGCACTTCCATCATGGTACATCGACTAATTCCACATTCAAAACTACGAGGCGTAGGAAATGTTTTTCTTCAATTACACTATCAATGGGGTTTTGAAGCTCTAACGTCAGAAAATGTCAGTACGTTGGTGACTACCAGTAATTGTATCTTTGCTTATACCAATCTAATTTAGATCGAATACGAAGGAAGCTTCCTTGGCACATTGAATTGTTCAATATCTCGCTCAGGAGAGAGGGGCAGCACGTATTTCATCGCTGCTTTAAATACATGTATACAGTTTTGTGGTGTGATGCACGTATGGCATCGGTGTCCTTGCCTGACCAAGGACACATCTGGTTCTCCAGCTTGAGATACGAACCCGGGAATCCCTGTTCCGGAGGTGAATGCCCTAACAAATGTGCTTTTAGGTCCATTTTATGTGTTATTTTTAATTTCCATTATATATGCTACAACAGGAAAGTAGTTACTGTTAACTCGGGAATCAACTTCAGATATGTTTAATATACAGATAGTTTTCTTACGATGTACCCACAAAAAGGGAAGTTTATGTACTCAAAACTCCTAGTTACCAAATTTTCTGGTAACTGCTCCCGAATTTGTTGTTTCCTCAGATTGAAACTTAAGTATATCTTTGCTTGTGTTATTGCTTTGAAATGGAAATTTATTTCCCAAAGGAACCTCCTAATGACAGATTGAAACTATCATGGGTAGTGTGTAGATAGCAAAATTTGAAAATCTAACTCCTATCCTTTCCTGTACATTTCTATACAAAATATGTAGTGACATGTTTGATTTAATATAGATTTAATATGGAGGTCATTTTTATGCCTACTCTCTTTAAAATGGATTTAAAGAAAGACACAATGCAAATTTTAGATATATCATCTTGCTTGTAACAAATAAAGACAGACCTTGGATATTCTTGGAGGTCATTTTATGCCTCCTCTTTTTAGAAATGGATTTAAAGAAAGACGCAATGCAACTTTTAGATATATCCTCTTGCTTGTAACAAATAAAGACAGACCTTGGATATTCTTTTCAATACAGTATAATTGTAACGTATGGAATAAGAACGAACTACTAAATGGCCACCTTCGCAGTTGGTGCTTCCTAGTCATTTGTATATCATAAGTTACTGTATCGAATTATCACAGAAACAAACTTGAGTGCTAAAGTCATCATGCAGACATCTATACTGGTGCTGCAATATATCGTATAAGTGTATTCATTTTTCTATCATTATTCAGTTTCATTACACGATACAACATTTCTAAAACAAAACAAACAAAACAACTGACATATTACAAGTGCGTATTACTAGTATGTGAGACAATATATTGAACGAAGTTCCGAAAGGTGACTTTACACACGATTGGCATCCTTCTCCAATACATAATCGTGACTCTGTTGACGACAGTGAATACAGCCATTCTCTCATAGCATTAGTTTCGAGCCTAGAAATTCTTTAAACTTCACACACATACAGAGGACATTCAAAAAAGTGCAGTGTATAAGGACCTTAACTCTAGCTTGTCCTTTTTTAAGTATCTCCCTTTATTACTTTTACTTGTCAGGGCAACTCCTTAAGTACTTAACTGAATTTATTCAAATTGCATACAGTCATAGAGGACAGTAAGATGCAGTGCATCGTTCAAAAACCATAACTCAAACCTACCCTGGCTTTTTGTTATCTCCCTTTATTGATGTTTTGCAAAAAACGTTTATGCAAAGCATACGATTTCATATTTTAAGAGTAGAATTGGTTCATTAACACAGAGAAAGTGTAAGTGAATAGCCATCTACACGTTATAATTACTATTATTTTATTAAATTACTATATCAATTCCTCTAATCTTAAATTTCTTGGTCATAGAAAGAGCATTCGGCGAGGGATTTGCAATGTCTAACATGGCTCCTGTATTTAGTATTTCAAATTTGAAATTACATTCATGCCCTGATGCACTAATAACTGTCAGACATGCATATACTGAATAAACGTAGAAGTGTCACCTTTTTGTTGTCATGGCATGAGTCAAAGTTGTAATAATTGTAACGCCAAAGTATATACTGAAGCTGAAACATTTCCCCTTTCAAATGGAATTATAGTTAAAATCAATTATGGAATCTGGTTAAATTTTAGTGATTGTTACACGGTCTGAGAAACCAAAATATTATATCTATAGATATTTTATAGTGACCATATCTTTCGGGACTGCTTTATTATTTATTCTTATTGCAGCAAGCACTTTTTACAAAAAAAATAATAGCAAAGTATATATTAATCATCGTCAACAACTATTGTTTCTTCATTCGTAACAAACTCAAAGCCTGGTGCATTTTCACAAAAATATTTCGAAATTGTGTGTTCATTATTCCTTAAACATGAACACTGAAATATAATGATAATACTTTTGGGGTATGTGGTAAAAGAGCAATTAATATGGCTATCGGAGTTGGCATATTTTATTGGAACAAGACGAAACTTAGTAATCTTAGATATAGTATTATTTCACAAGTTCAAGGCTGAATTTAAAGACAGACGATGTACCTCGCTACATCCAATAATGAACTAACCCTCATGGTATCAAGTTTGATTTTCACAAAACACACACTTTTTTACGATAGTAAGTTTAACGTCTGGGATGCAAAACCGATTCATGACCAAAGAACGACATCTGACAGGTAGCCATTATACTCAAAGTACAAAGTTCATACAATCAATGCAAATTGTATTAAGAAACATATTTGGTTACACAACAGAAATTGCACTTCTTTTTCTGTTACCTATAAAGTTCCGATGAAGCCATTTCGTTATCGAATTATCACAGAAGCAAACTTGAGATTGTTAATGCAATCTGGCCGATATCTATACTGGTGAACCCATATTTCATTTCTGCCAACATATGCCGTTTTAAAGCCTCTAAATACTACCCTTTCAAATGGACATATTTCGGAAATAAATTTTACTTTTGAGTGATAAACTGATCATATATCAGTATATCGGAGTTCAGATGTGTAGTAATCTAATCACGAAGGCCGAGGGATTAATTACGAAGCATCTGCACAACAAAAACTTTCGAAAAGTATAACTGAGTTAGAACCATTTACTGTGCTGACATGAAGTCGCTTCCCTTGATAGTGTCTGTTTAATTATACATTGTATTTAATTTGCTATTTTTCATCTCAGATTAGCTTTACTATATAATACTAACACATTCTAAAATGCAAAATGGATAAGGCAGCAAGTTTTTACAATTTTTACAACATTTGTCAACTGCCATCCCAAGATATAATTTGTTGTCTCAGTTTTGTGTTGCTATTGCTGCTATTACAGCCGACATCGAAAGTGTTACGATTGTCCCTTTATCCCTTTAATGCAGCTCGCTCACAATTGCTCTTGAAACAATTAAAATTTTCAACAATGATATACTAATACATAGAATATATAATAGAGCAGCAAAGCTTCCAAAAGTGATTTCGTTAAGAAGTAACTGGACCACAAAAATGAACAAAATGAGTCATATATCAAAATGTTCGGGGAACTCTGAAGTTCATTGGACCGCCGGCATAAAAAGCAAATTTTTGGTGCGGGCCGAGAAATCCAAGATGGCGTCCAAGATGGCCGCCGTTTTTCGATTTAGGTTGCTTTTTTAAAGGTCCGACTATAAAATAATTATTTAAGAGGAAGTTGCAAAAGAAGCACACAAATGCATTAGCCATGTAAATGTGCAAAATAAATATGACATTTGGAGTTTCATACAAGGTCATTATCAAGGTCAAATTCAAGGTCAAAAGGTCAAATTGACCAAAAAATCACCATATTACCACATAATTTCCTCAAATTATCCAAAATATATAGGGCATAGCAGGTCATGTTTTTCTACTAACAATGACATATAAACATGTGCTTTTAGGCACCAACCATTTTGTGCAAATAACATCGGTTGCCATGGAGATTTATAATACGGCGTCTAAAAAATGGCGGCCCTTTTCAGCTGTAGCCTGTTCTATTCATAGTTCATGTAAACAAAAATTTGTTAAATATGCGCTGCAAATGAAACACAAAAATACTTGCAGTAAAATTATGCAAATTGATATTTTAATTTTGAGTTTCATTCAAGGTCACAATCAAGGTCATATTAAAGGTCAAAAGGTCAAATTGACCAAATATTCAATATTTTACCACATTATTTCTTCAAATTATTAAAAAACATAGGATAAAGAAAGCCATATTTTGCATAATTATACTGCAAGTGTGTTTATGTTTATTTTTGTGCTCATATTTTATTTTGAGTTTCATTCAAGATCACTATCAAGGTCATATTCAAGGTCAAATTGACCAAATATTCACCATTTTACCACATTACTTCTTCAAATTATTAAAAAGATACAAATGTAGGATAAAGAAAGCCATATTTTGTATAATTATAGTGCAAGTGTTATATGTTTATTTTGCAGCACATATTTTATTTCGATTTTCATTCAAGGTCATAGTATAGGTCAAAAGTTCAAATTGACCAAATATTCACCATTTTACTACATTATTTCTTCAAATCATTATGAAAACAGCTCATATTTTATTTTGAGTTTCATTCAAGGTCACTATCAAGGTCATATTCAAGATGAAATTGACCAAATATTCACCATTTTACCACATTATTTCTTCAAATTATTAAAAAGATAGGATAAAGAAAGCCATATTTTGTATAATTATAGTGCTTTTTATGCTTATTTTGCAGCAAATATTTTATTTTGAGTTTCATTCAAGGTTACTATCAATGTCATATCCATAATACAACTAATGACTAGATCAACAATATAAGTGAAAATCTAGATAAGAATTGGCAAAACTCGATTAAAAATGTTGGTTTTGCGTCACCGTTACACTAAATTATTAAATTGGAATTTCAAAAGCAGGTGTAAAGCTTTATAAATTTGATACGTATTATACCAAATCTACATATGTACGTTACAGGAATTTATACTGGAACCAGTTTATGTAATCATATTTTCTAGAATATATTTTTTCATACAGTTTGAAGATTTTATACCAATCTGAGAGCAAGCAGCTTCAAAGGGCTTTCTTATTTTCCATTTATATCGGTGTATATTGTAAACTTACATACGGTTTTTCTCGAGCCGGTAATTACTTTTTCCGACGAATGTCACGGGAATGTCAACATGATCGCCTTGTTTATAATTTGCAGGCATTCGATGTCTTGATCAACTATCAAAATGGCCAATTACGTAAAAAGGAAGTTATACAAGAAAAAGAGGAAGTCCTTATAAAGGAGCAAAAGGCAGCCAGAGACAAAGCTGAGGCACAGAGGGAACTTGACAGACAAAGAGAGAGAGACAGAGAGATTGAAAGGCAAAGGGAGGAGGAAAGAAAACGACAAAATGAAATGCTCTGGAGTATGCACATTTATACATAAAATTTCATACAAACGACATGTATATTCTTGAGAAACTCTTAGAACTTATAACATGTGATTAATACGATTTAATAAACATTGCGTCTTCGAGACACGCGCGCCTAATAACAGTCATGAAAATAAATCAATGAGCCTGTTGTTCGCAAAACTTATTATCTGCCCCTGTGCCTATAAAAGTTTATTGAATACAGTTTCATGCTCAGCACGAAACCATGCTCAAAAACATGAAGTCAAGTCAATTCACATTGATTTACAAAGGTGTTATATAGAGATACATCAGCTCAAGAACAGACCTTCTCATTATTATTAAGGGATTCGCCATGAAACAATGCAGTCATGTTCATAGAGATGAAGTTGTGCAACCCGTGTGCACTAGCACAGGCATTGTTAGATAAGTAAGGGCATTTATTGATATTTCCAAATGTTGTAATAAAATATACAACCCTAACCTTTTACTTAATATTTCCAAATGATCAGGTATGTTTCCTACCTCAACAGCTGAACATATTTATCATGGCTTATTTCACTTCTATCACTTATGGCGGTCAATGCCCCTGAAGTATCAATATGACAAAAAAGCAACGAAATGTCTTTATTGTCAAACCACTTCTTCATTCAAATTGTTTATAGTCCCAGCCGACCGTAAGATTCTCCCCGAGTGAACTTAACAAGACTCAAGACGCGGGTTGAAGAGGTAGATGCAGATAAAAGGCAATCCGGGTACCAGACCCAAGCTCTTTTACGTATAGACCCCTTGGTTCTTTTATATGCCTGTCGTATAGCACTGATACTCGTGAGACTACCTCTGGGTTTCTGACCAGTTCATCTTTAGATGGGTGGGAAACAATGAAAAGCGTTTCCCTGATTGGGGTTCGAACCGTGAACCTCCGGATTGGTAGTCCAGGACGTTGACCACTCGACCACCGCGCCACCTATTGTCAAACTACCGAACAGTTTCTTCGTAGATTATGTAATCCGGAATCGCTTTCATAAATATGTAGAAAAGCTTCGAAACAGATATTTTCTTGAGACAAAAGGACTTTTCAATTCAAGCACCAAAATTGTAAATGTCTTTCTCAACAGACTTTTTAAATCTAAATTAGTAGTAACTTCCATTTATTACGGAAACACGGATATTACTAGAGCTATTGGGTTGTTGGCGGATGAATGTTCGTCCATCCTTCTAACAACGAGTTCAAACAATACTTTGAGTTCTCTTAACGGATCAATATTAACACTTAAACAAAATAACTTTATTTATCTCAAATTTTAGAAGGTCTTATACTTTTATTCAACAAGAAATACATAATTAAACATGTTGAAACCTTTACCCTGTTTAACAATTAGTTTATCAATTTATATGAACATCAGCACAAAGTCTTGTGTACAACATGTATATATTTTTAATTGTAGATGTAGGAGTTGCATTGCTCGACTTAGGACTCCGATGGTTATGAATGTGAGTACTCATGGATAGTTTTGTCATTGTGATTTAAGGGCCATGTTCCAACCACAGCGCTTCTGTTTTTCATAGTCAGTGTTTACAGACATGACTCTTAGAAGTTAATGTCTTAACGTCTGATTTGATTTTATTCAAACTGCACTTTGCAATTGATAATATGTAGATGTCAAAGTCAAATATTCACTATGAGAATCTAAAAAATATAGCTTAAACCAAACGGTGAAGCGGGTTATATGTGTTATTAATCAATTCTTTATTATTTCGGTGGCGTTTGAAACAAATTCCTTGCAGGAAAAGCTCACAGATGGACAGGACATATATAATATATATAATACTCAGGACTTTTCTGATAACACGCAATTATTTTTTACAGTAAATATATATCGCCTGCTTAAAAATATCACACGGAAGGGAAATCTGTTGATTGAAATGAAGTTAAATATAAAAAGTGAATCGGTAACAAGGTGAGACCTAAAATAAATTGCTAAAGGAACAGAATTGCAGAGTTCTAGATTTGGCAAAACTAAATAATCCCCTTCGTTTCTGTTTATGCTGCCGGCATAACATTAACTTGACCATGTTATTATTTCTAAATTATGCATTTTAGTGTATTCTCCCTCCCTCGTATTATCATATTGGAATGTCTTCACTTCATTTATTTTAAAAGTGACTAGCATAATGACTGAAAAGGGAAATGTGGAAAATATTTTAACTAATTAAATATTGATGGAAAACATCTGCTTGAAATTGATCAGATTTGTTTTGTCAATAATGGTACAGCAATAGATATACTTTGATCTTCAAACAATGACCTTTGGATCAGTTCAGTTGCTAAGGTTCTTCTGTTACAAATGTATTCTGATAATCATGGCCCGTCTTGTTTGTGAGATAATCGGTATATAGTGTAAGACAGAGCATATACTGAAAGGATAAAAAAAACGCAGGGTAATAATATACGTTTTGTATGCAACAAATTGTTGAATGCTTGGCATAAAATTATGAAAAGCATGGGACAGCTGAAGAGAGGTCAGAAAGGGATCAGGCTATTGCATTGCTAATTCAAGGTCAGAGACAACAACAGGTTCCAATGCAGTTCGGTGTGAATGTTTCCACCATGTCTTGACCGACTTTTGAGAGAAACCGGAACTGTTGGCGACCGACCATTCGCGCGTACCGTCGCCACGTCAACACATGGCAATTCATCGTGTCCACCTGCGGAATTGCAACGTTACTGCTCTGAAACCGCTATTAATACGGTAGGCAATCATAATCGCCACATTCACCCCAAAACTGTAGGGAATAGCTTGCGCTAGGTTGGTCTGTGAGCACGTCGTCCTTACGTTGGTATGCCTCTCACTCTTGCACGTCGTGCGCGTCGTGCGCGTCGTGCGCGTAGTATGGCTTGGTAAGCGACACATGCTCCCAATGAGGCAATTAAGACGGGTCTGTTTCTCAGATGGGTACCGTTTAACTCGTTTGCGTCCGAACGGCCGGCGTCATGTATACCGATGTCGTAGGAAACGCTTCGCCGACGCTTGCGATATTGAGAGGGATAGGTCACGGGATAAAGCCATCGTTGATTGTGGTATCTGGGAATGCAACCGCCAGAAGATGTATGGATGAAATCCTCCGCCCGGTTGTAGTTCCTATTGTGCAACAGCGCCGTTTCATTTTCGTGCATGATTATTCCCGCCCCAATCTACCCAGAGTTTGTCAAGACTTTCTCGCAAACCATAACATTTTCACACTCGGGTGGCCCATACAGTCCAGATATTTGTCCGCAATCAAACATCTGCGGGACGAACTTGACTTTTAATAACGTCAAATGTTTACCCTGCGTTTCTTTATCCTTTCAGTGTATTTACACATTTTTAAAGCATATATGTAGCCTGTTCGAGCAAGTAGATGTTGAAATAAGTAAATATTTTGCAACGTGATGGTTCGAAAACATTTTTTGCATTTCTCTTCATAAAAATAACTGCATGTACAGAAAAGTGTTGAGTTTCTTTGCTTATCACTCAATCGTATGCTTTTAGAGTCGAGTGTAACACCTTACTGGCAATTCAGTTGCTTCTACGTGCATTTGGTGCTTAGCACGTTGAGTGTACATATGTAAAAAATTTAACCTGGATTTAGTTAATTAAACTTTGCTTTCAATGAAATGTTAATGTTATACAAATATTATCAACTGTGTAAATATAAAATTATTTGTGATCATCTAACATATAAATGTTAATGTATTTCATTGTTTATGTTCAACTATTTTAATGTTAAAATTACTTATTTCTTTTTGTTTTCTTTTGTTCAGATCTCTTCCAATAAAAACAAGACCACTTTTACAGCAGTTTTCAAACGCAAATGAAATGTTTTGTCTACAACACTTGCAAAGGTGATGTTAATTGTGGCTTAAAATATTACACCGATAAAAGTGGAACAACTTTTTTTCTTATTTTCTGAAGAACATTATCCATCGAAATATGAAGAGTTTTAGCGTTGATCTACCAGTTCTACTTTGGAAAAATAAGTGAAATAACTATTTTCATATCGCAGATATTTATTTATGGAAATCCTGCTTCTTACAAATGAAATGGGAGCATTTGTTTTGATCGGACAGAAACACAAACTGTAAAATTAGAACACTTTTTTGCAGTACACAAGAACACTTGTGAATCTGTTGACAGTAGTGTCAAACGTTAGAATTATCGTTAGGTATTTTTAATTCCATGGAAACTTAATCAAGTATGATTGGAACACTACTTTTTTCCCAATTAAACTGCATTAATTTTGTGATATATTGCAGTATTGAAGGCAGTTTTATACTTTTTAGAAAACATTAATGTTTACGCTCATACCACACGAGTCATAAAGGAATTAATGTAAATATTTGATGGGGATGAAAAAACTGATTATCAACTTTTTTTATCAAATGTTGTTTCAAAATTGCTATTATGAATATAACATTATCTAGGAGATACATTGTATATTTTTTAACTTCTGTTTTTTTCGGCGAGTAAGCTAGCTATCGACATTTGTAACCATGTTTTTCTCATGTGTATTGTTGAATGGATAAGAAATGTTAAAGTAAGAATACGGATAAGGCTATTTTATTCGGCAATTCTAAGGGTTGTACGTAAGGCTAGCATTCCTGGAATGATCAAGTTACTTAAGCGGGATGTGTATGTGTACTGTGATACTGGATGGGTTTATAATTTGTTTGTGAGAAGGTCGGAAAGACCAAAGTTTTGCGTTTTTTTAGCAGACTTCAAGCTGCTAGCTGTCAAAGTTTGGTGGAAAAATAAAGTTCTTCTAAATGTCTGAAACTAACGTATTTTAGAGCGAATCACCAAACAGAAAGGTTCTAGTATAAATGCCTCTAAAATATTTCTGTGTTTTTGAAAGAATACACTACCAAATTTTAAAGCACAACAAACACATTTGAAATCCGAGTATAAACATATAGTGTAGCTGTGTCGTCAAGCCGTCCTCGCAAACACTTTCAACAGATTCGCTGAAAATGCTTTGTTGATTTTCACTTGTGTTGTTCATTCTGTCATTTACTTAATAACATTTACATTTTATGTTTGAACATATCTTTTTTGAGAAATTTTAAGTTTTCACCGGAAACTATGAACGAACAGCTTTAAGCTATTTTGTACTTTTATTATCATAAATATACATGTATTATAAAGTCAAGTAAGTGATGTAAATATGTCATGAGAATATCAAGACGACACTTAAATGTCTCGCTTTTACGTTTTATAGAATCATAGTGATTTTTGGCTGACCTGATGCTCAAATGTGAGCCATTGTGATAGCTTAATCTTTGGGCCTGCCTGTCGTCTGTTGTATGTCTGTATGTCTGTCCACACCTTGTTTACACTACAGTATAGTGGCCACTTTTTAAGTCCAATCAAAATGAAAATGGTCAAGATGTTTGTCTAAATCATATATCGGCCGAGTTATAAACGTGGGGTCGAAATAAGTTCACCATGTCATATCATAGAAAATTTTTGTAAACACTCTAGAGGCCACATCTTACCCCAATCATCACGAAAGTTGGTCACAATGTAGTATAAATGCCTCTCAAATATTTCTGTAGTTTGAAAGTATACAATGTCTTGATACTTTCTAGGCCAAGTTTGAAAGTTGGTCATGTGGGATAAAAAGTATGTCGTCCGGGTCACCTCATAGAAAATGGTTGTGAACACTCTAGCAGCCACATTTTGTACCCAATCATCTTGAATGTATTCATTGATTAACTCTGTGTCATTTTCGAAACTGAGTCACGTGGGGTGAAAAATAGGTCACAAGGTCAAATCATAGAGACAACTTTTAAACACCCCAGAGGCTACATTATGAACCCATTTTTAAATCTCAATCTTAATTTGTGTTCAGAATAACACGTTTACATGCAGAAGCGTTTCCTTTTTTAATTCTAAATATGTTTTTAATAACAATTACACAAATCAAGTAAAAGAATGCAAGATTGCCCGACTGTACCTTGGTTTCTTTAACATACTACAAGTCAGCTGTGTAGATCATTGTCATATGTACACATCGCATACTCTAATGTTTAGAAAACATGGACATTCCTATACACAATTTTGAAATGGTTAAGGTTTGTCTTTGTTAATACAGTTTTAATAGCAGATGTAAAACATGCAGATACTTACTTTTTTTGGAAAAGAACAACTGTTTTTTACGGTTACTTTTGTTTTATGTTTGAAACATGATTAAATTATAAATACATTCTTTGAGGGACTGCAGAAACTGCTTCTTATTTTGTATTGTGTAGCCTTTCCACAATATCAATTTTGAAACACCTATTTACAAGTATAATACACATGTATAGGCCAATCTGGTCTTTGATTTTAAAGTAAGCGAGTAAACCGTGCCCGCTATATAAATTAATAGTTTTATGGAATCAACAAAATCAGGTCAAATGACACATCAAATTTCAAAAACATTTAATAACATGCTAAATCAGTCGTAGATTGCCGACGTTAATTCCCCCGCCCTCTGGATGTCGTAGTTTTAAACGGCTTTTACCATTACGGACTTCCAAACTTTTACGTTACGATCATATGAATCATGATGGTAATTTTATTAGGATCGTTTACTGTTGGAATTAAACGGCTGATTGAACTATAAATGTAGCTTTAAATTGTTTTCTGAATACTTTAATACCCAAACTATAAAACATTATATTTAAGGTTTCTGAAAATTTGCATAATTCCGTTCCTTGTATAACATCAGGTTTGTCTGGACTTTCTGAACGGTGGTAGATTGTAAAGTTTCATATGTCTGTATTATTCAACGGACTACTTCTTTCAAAAGTTGTATTTGGATCACTGATGAAAGGATATTCTTAATGCAAATGAAAACTCTTCGTGACTTTAAAACATTGCAAATATTTAGTATAATACATTAAATCTGTTCGCTCTCAGATTTTGGTAAAATAATAAAGTTCTTCAATCTGTATGTAAATAACGTATTTCAGAACATATAGTCATATAAAAAGGCTCCAGTATAAATTCCTGCCACGTATATCTCTAAATTTCAAAAAATACGCTACCAAATTCAAAAGCGTTGCAAACGCTTTTGAAATTTCATTATAAACATATAGTGCAGCGGTGCCGTGCAACCGACATATTCAATCGATTTCTGCAAATTCCTACCTAGATTTTTGCTTATAATTTGATTTTAGCCTTTAGTTTTATACTTAAGTATAATTATGTCAATTTAAAAAAAAAAATTTCAACGGTAACTGAGAGCGAGCAGCTTTAAACGGTCAAAACATTTGCAAAGTTGTACTTACCGTCCGGTGTCCACTCCTTGTTTTTGGACATACGGCCAATATTTATAACCAGTCAGATCTCTGCGCTCTTGAGTAACTGGCGTAGAATAAACGACATTTTCCCTCTGTCTGTTTTGGATCTTAGAAACAATATAGATTATGCAAGTTTTCCCAAACCTCCTTAGTAGTAATAATCATCATCGCGCACATCATTGTGTATTTTTAAATTTTACTCTATGTTAATTATTTGACCACGCGTTTTGATTACCGTCGTATTTAAGTATATGATTGTTACCACTGTGATAACTTAGTACTTATATTTACTTGTTTGTTTTTGTTTATTTTAAATTGAAGAACTTGTTACGAGGAACACACTGTTGAAATAATTTCTAAAATCGGAGAATTTAATGTTAAGAAGATTAAACTTTTCAAACATTGAGAATCATAGAGGTGGCCATTTTGAATTTGTGATGTCATAGTACTGTTATTAGATATCATGCAGGTATTACTGCTAAGTTAAAAACAACAGCTTCAAAAATATATATATACGCCTGGTAACCTATTTACACATTATTTATGTAACTAATTTCAGTTAAAAGAACATCATGAAAAAAGGAATAATAGGGGCTCAAAATCAAGTCTTATTTGCATTTATTTGCATATTCACTAATTCTTAGAATTCTCATAACTTTTCTATTTTTCATCAGATTTCAAACATTCATACAACGTTGTGTTTGTGTTAACAAGATCTTTAATGGCATGTTCATTCATATTTTGACTTGTGTTCCCCTATAATTTCAGCAATACTTTTAAGGATCGCTTGACATATCTAGCTTTTACTAATATTTTTCATACTTGAGTTTAAATAAAGTTTCTTGTGACATGTGCTTTATTCCTTTCTCGTACGTTCACAGGTGAACATACATTTTTAGATTGATTTCAATGATTTTGTATACTGTTGTTTATTATCTGTATCTAAATTTTAGTATGTAATATGCAGTTAGTTAATATTAAACCTACTTTCAGTTATTTACTTTTTTAAATCCTATCAGCAGTAATGTCAGCAATCATCTAAATCTGGACTGGTTTGAAATCAGGAAATAGTCAGTTTGTATACTCACCCAAAATAAAAACTGTTCATGATTATAATGGGATTTACTATGCATGAGAAAGAAACACCAATACCTCACAATGCAGTAAGTGGAATTCAATCACGTGTAAGAATGTCAAAATTTATCTGTTGAGGAGTGAGTTTATAAAAAAAATATTAAAAATCATCACAGGAGCTTTCAGATTTAAGGTCATAAATTCACCTATATATTCAATTCAAAGGGAGGTAATTTAAGAATTTGAATCTTTGGAGTCTAAACTCTCATTTCTGCATTGGTTTTCATAAAACATTGTTAAGTTTTCTAGTCTTGACATTAGTTTCTCTCAACTGACAGCAAAAAGAATATTTTGTCTTGACAACCAATTTCGTTTTTGATAAACTGTTTGTTTTCACTATATGAGTTAGCTCCCTTTTATGCATGATAAATGACTTCAACTGTTTGGCTTATTATCGCCTTTGTTATTTGTCTTGTTTTATAGAGTCAGAGTGAAATACATTGATTTAATATTTTGTTAAATATTTGTACATTTTGGTTCAGTATAGACGACATTTTTTCCACTTTGAAAATTTCCTATAGGTTTATGGTAGCCCGCCCCTAGCAAACACAAATACGGACGATATTCACCAACTGTCCTAACCAGGGCTTCTGAGAGTGTAATTTAGTGTAATCTCTCTGTACGGTAGGCATCAAAAGTGTACGTAATATGTAATGTACCCATGCATACATGTACAATACATTTTGATCTAAAATAAACTTAAAATGAATACTATTTGAATGTCAGAAGGTCTCTGTTACTGCAGCACCGTCCGTTTCGCTTAGTTCTGTCATTTCGTAAAGCTAACGAAAACTCTTATACTAGTCAAAACGGAAGTCTGTTTTGGTACATGTTTAAAAAAGGCAGCGTCCAAAAGTAACAGTCAAAAGATTTTTCCAGACATATTCGGGATTGTACAAGATAAAATGTGTTCTTGATCTGTTCATTTTAATTTTTTGCGGAAACGATATTCTTCTTGAAAGCGAACGTTGTTTCCTTAACATCACGGAAACTGGTTACTTGAGGGTATACATAGACAACCTGATATGTAGATACCGCTTGACCTGTGACAGTTTTCTTGATATACCTTACGCAACTTCTAAATTGTAGCTGAATTTCTCAGTGACATTTATATCTATTACTGAAGACATGAAATCAAACTTACTTATTTAAGCTATCCTAAAACCATACATTTTATTAATGACATACTATGTAAATAAGCGTTCATTTTTATTAAGTAAGACTTGATAGTATGTGACAAATCAGACATATTTCAAACAGACATTGAGCAAGCCTCCTTTAAGATTTGTTTCAGTATTTTATCATACATTGTAACATGAGGTTTTACATTATTTAACTCAAAATCAATACGTCGTATATATAACAGAAAATATTCGCAGCTGCATTATCATTTACTTAAAATGGACTAGAAAATTCACTGTAAAAGTCACCAAAAGTATCATCAACCATCGTCCCACATACTCGAAACTTTATAAAGATTTCTACAATTATCACGAAGCATTTATTTACCAACCACAAAACATACGTCACTCAATGTGGCCTTTAAGAGTGCCCGGGCATATAAGGAGGTACCCTTTTCTTCCATTCCGTAAATTATATATCAGCCTCGAAACCAGTTATCCAAGGTCGTGACCTAGCTGTCAAAAATGTAAACAATCGGCTACTTGACGTCCTGCTTGTGAAAGATCGATGTATGTTGAAAATTTGAATTGAAAAGGTATGTTTACTTTTTGCATTATCTTCGTTATATAATTTTATGATAGTGCACAAAGAGAAACTGTTTTCGTATGCCTCCAAGAGCTATACGAAGCATTTTTATCACTGACAGCAACTTGACATTTCTGAAGTTGGCATACGAAGTATGGCGTCAGAAAATAAAACATAGCCCGAGCTTAATGTAAATATTTCCGGTATAATGAAATGAACGGTATCATGATTTGTGGTTACTCAACGGTAGTTCAATTACAACTTAGAGTCCCTTTCAAAATGATGGAGCCATCGCCTATCAGGGAAAAGGACAGCACCTTTCTTTATTGGTACAAAGTTTCAGCAGAGCAGACTGACGCACATGCAGCATCAGGTTTCTTGCCAAAGGACTAACCAAGTAGTCTAACCGGGGATCGAGACTGGGTTCTCTGAGAATTTTTACAAACGCTGTCACTACTATACCACAACGGTTCACAATATTGTTTCCGTAATCACAATCAGGATATAGATAATGTATTAAAATTACTACTGGACATGACATTCATTTTTCAATACGTCTTTCTGTTTAAGAATTATGATATAAGTAGCAAATAAATTGTTTTACCTATCTCTGTGATTACTAGTGGACCTTTACATTAAAGACGGCACACATGTATATAAACTAAACAACAGAATACTGGTCAAACCGAAACGTGCTTTTCCAATCAACGCTGTCTCTCTAACGTAAGTAAGAAGGATGCTATCAGACATAAAGCGATGCACCACCAAAATAAAAGCCATCTCCGATGCGATCTGTAATTGTTTTAGGAACTCATCACTGCAAAATGCATGACATATTTAGGTGACAATAAATGATACAATTTCAGTTATACAATTGCTTCTGTTTTTTGTTTTCATTTAGATTGTTGCACTTTAACTCATACTGAATATAATTTACTGCGAGTCTAAGTAAGAAAAACAAATTACTGTCTATATTATAATAGATTTCTATGAAGATCTTAGTAATGAAGTTAAATGTAATTGAAAAAAGATCCTTCTATTTGCATGAAAATGTAATTGTATGCATGAGTAAAATGTGGTTCACAGTATACCATGTTCTTTTATTGATCTTAAAATCCTAGACAATAATGTACATCGAGGGCTCAACGCGAAACTAGCCTATGTGCATTTTTTAAAAATGTTCAGGAGAAGGAAAAAACATTCCAAAGCAATAAATATATTGTTTGTATAAGTATGATTAAGATATGGTGTGTGTTTTTGTGATACCGAAACATGATCACTTTGAATTTTACAATCAGTTCAATTGAAAAGAAGTTTTTGCAAAAAAAGTCACATAGAATACTTTCACACTGAATTCTGATAAAAATGTCATTTTGCTTTAATGCGAAACTATTCTATATGATTTTCAAACCATCATTTATAAATGCATTGGCATCAGTTTCAACAACTTACAAACCTAAAGGAGTATGTAATTGATCTGTTTATGAAAAACTGCAAATAGCATAGTTTCGTAATGTTCCACTAAAGTTGTCTGTTCACTTAATGCGAAACTATTCTATATGACTGTCAAACTTTGATTTTTGCATTTATTTTGAGTCATTTTCTTTATTTCATGGTCATTATATAAATTTGAGCTAAAATTGTTCATAATATTGTGAAATACAACACCAGTTAATGGCAAAAAACAAAACTAATGAGAATTCAGACAGTGAAGCAAAATTTTTCAAAAAGTTTGACCCTTCAAACTGCAACAGTTTCTGGCAACACGTAATGGCAATATTGAAGGTTGTGTACATGACATCCCTTTATGTTATTGCTATGTGTCTAAATTTCACACAATAACAAAATGTACTAGTTGATGTTAAATGATAATTACATCATGGTATCCAGAAAGCAAAGAAAGTAAAAATAATGTTATCGAACTACCCAGTTAAACCTATTTGCAGTGCCTTTTACACTTAATGGTTTAATTCGGAAAAATTCACAGCTGTACTTGAATTGTTTTAAACAATTGTATTGTGCACTTCTTTTCACTTCTTTAATCTAAATATATCTTAGTATTTACATTTTCAGGCATTTTCGTTCAGTTAAAGTATACAATAACAGCTAGCACTTGTAACATGTTTATTAATGAAATGAAATTTAATTGAATGTTACATATTAAATCATGATATGAAAGTAATAAGTAAATGTTGAAAATTCTTAAAATTCTTGAAAATAATAAATGTGTCCCAGAATTTTGTTGTTGAATAAAATACAGTCAGAAGTTCGGATGCGCAGTAATTATAACACGAGTGCGTAGCACAAGTGATTTAATTTTTCGCATTCGAATGAGTGACTGTATTTTATTCAAAGATAAAATATTAGTACATATTTATTGTTTCGATTCTAACACTTCGTTTTCTTTGAAAACTATCCTGAGTTATATTCAACTCATAGCAGTACATCAATGAAACTTTGAAACGTCAAATGCGATTGGACGCACTTGTTTACATAGTTACGTCATGTCATTACATCGTTTTGCAGAATGTCGTCCTTGGAGAAAGGTGCTGTATTTTATGGTGAAATTAAATACAACCTTTTCCCTACAATAATGTTTGTATAGGAAACACAGCCATGCATGTTACAATGATGGATTAAGCCTGATGGATGTGAACTGATAAATAATGTTTAATGCTGCAGATGGATACTATATTCCTATCCGAGTCAGTATCAAAATATTCATGCTAGAAAGTCATTTTTGTTGTGCACAGTTCATTATTACTAGAAATGACTGTTCTAATTTTATAGTATAATTGCAGAATTTATTTTCCTACTTGATGAGTTTTGTTTGTTTTGGGTTTAACGCCAGTTTTCAACAGTATTTCAGCTATTTGCTGGCAGACAATTTACATTACCTAAGGTCCTGGGAAGGACTAGTACTAGACAACCATCCTCTGTAAGAAACTACCACTTATCTCACATAAAGAGAAATGGTCCATAGCTGGGCTTGTACCCCAATGATCCTCTTTTGGTGAGAGGTCACAGTGATTTCAAGTCAGCAACTCTAATCACTCAACCATAGAGGTGGTCTATGTGTATATTTATGGCATTTTCCTTTCCAGCCCCGTCAGTTACTGCTTGCGTGCATCCGTCTGACATGTTTTTCATATGTTCTTCCTCACCCCTAAAGCTGTCAACTTTTCTCCCTTCTCATATTACCAATTGTCTAACTTTCTGATCAATCTTATCTCGACTTAATGGGCCATCTCACTTCTCTTTTCCCAACCAATCTTTCTGACCCATATTGCCTCCTCCCTTGCCGTATCACTTACTGTATGTGTGTAAAACTATCTGACCCTTCTTGCCTTCTTTTCCCTTCCAAACTTTTACTTTTTGAGTTTATCTGTCTGACCCATCTTACATCTATAATTATTTTGTATTAATATTTTTTTATTGTATGAAGTACTCTTTAGTGCTACTTCTTGAGTTCTAATAACACTCGGACGAAAGACAAAATATTTATCCACTACAAAATCATATACACTGGTATATATATATACCAGTATTCCAACCAGAGCTTAGTCTAGTGCTGGCTTAGATGACAAAATTAACATGAAAAAAATTAATTTACTTGCAAAAGATATAATTGGACATTCTGTTTGCTGCGTAAACAGTGCTACATGGTAAAATTGCTCAAAGAAAGAAGGGTCAGTTCTAGCATTGCTCCCAATTCTCAGCTTCCATAATACATGTACACATAATACTTAATTGATGTTATAGTGATGATACACAAGATGGAACGAACATATATTTTGATAAGGAAACATATTTACCAGTAATATGAATTGTAAGAAAGCAAACCACCAGCTACCAGTTAATTTAGGCAAAAACAGAAATTTAAATATATTTTTTTCTTAAATGCAGTAATAGACATTTTTTCTATCTTTATGCACTTATGATATTAGAAGATTAGTTTGAATGCAGTACATCCCATGATGTCTTGTCTTACTGAATCTCACTTCGTAGTTTATTCCTGATGCAGTAGCAGGAGAGTTTCTGGCTAAACAGATTTGACTTCTTGGGGTATTCCCTTCCCAGATCCTTTAACCCTGGGGCAACATCTAGTATGAACTTCACAGGGCCTTGATATCTATGACTTTCTTTACTGGGCATACCTACACCCCACTAATTGCTTTTCATTATTAAGCACACCTGTACCCCACTAATTGCTTTTCATTATTGGGTACATCTAAACCCCTCTAATTGCTTAAGTAAAAAAGTATCAATTAATATATTAAAATAAAGTATCTTCAATAAATGATGTCATAGAATGTAAAAATTAGAAGAACAGAAGTAATTTAATAGGCACATAGACTAGTTTCACATTAAACGCTCAACTCAAGTTTCAGTGCGAATCTATCCTATGTGAAAAGAACCAAGGATTACAAGTTATTTTCTGAATATTTATAAGCAGATTATTATTAATGATGTACCTTTTCCTTAGTTTAAGCATAACATTGAAGTATATTACAAAATTGAATAGTTTTATTTTTCATATAGACTATATTAGCATCTGTTTGACTCAATTTTTAATACGAAACTAGTCTATGTGCACCAGTGCACATAGACTAGTTTCGCATTAACAAAAGTTGGCAAGTGTCAGATAGAATATAAGGACAAATTAGTTTTTTCCCTTTTATTAACTTCAGTACAAGGAAGATTTTCACACAGTATGTGGGTACTGACTAGATATTTCAGAATATAGAAAAAAAGTACTTTTGAAAAAAATGTTAGTTAGGCTAGTTTCGCGTTGAGCCCTCGACATGTAACAATGTGTCGTGTAGGATAATAATGTTTCACGAAACATTTGGCCAGTCATATGAAAATTGAAGTAATGATAAATATGTAAAAGTAAATTTTGTCAGCACAGTCCTGTTACAGACCAAAAGCAAACACAATTGTAACAAAAATTCAACAAATTTTAACATGAATCACTAATGTATTATTATGCCTTGAATATCCGCGTAGAAAACAACACTTTGCATTTATTCACCTTTTGTAACCTCATGTCTTGATAGAATCGAAATAACATCTTTTTCAGCGTTGTTATTGTCTTACTTAACAGCTCTTTATCGCCTTCGTGCGTTCGTGGTTAATTACTGCGCATCAGACTCCAAGACGATGAACAGCACTGGAACGGATTTCATAAATATAAAAGACTCTAGATCTGTAGATGCTACCATGCATTTATCAAGCAATGATACATACCATCACGGACAATTATTTCTTGCTATTGTTTTTTTCCAAAAGCTGCGATCCCGTTACTTAAAATTCATTTTCAATATTTCAATATTTTCAATAAAAAACGCCGAACGATACGGTTCTTCAGAAAGTCATTAACAAACTTTTCAGTGGCTTTAAGAATGGTCAAATTTAAAAAAAAACACGAGAGTATCATACAACATGATTGTATTGTTCAACATGCTGAGATATTTCAAGATCTGGACTGAACACAATGGTCAAGAGTATCTGTATAATAAGAGTACTTTCAATTGCTCCATTCTCACATAAAACATGTCATATACACCATCCAGTGTATTCCTACAGCATTTGATACAAATGTCATTTTTATTCTCAGTTGTATTATGTTTCAACAATATGGTGCAGAATGTGTCTCAGTTGCAAATTGAAGATGTGCTATGTCTTGTAACATCATGAAGCCATCAACTTGTCTTTAACTGATTATTTTTATAATAGCTTGAAACCATCAAATTTCACAATCTTTAAATGATTTTCAAATATGTTTATTGAAATACCAGAAGACGCTCTTTAAAGTTAGAATCAACCCCGAGCCCTGCAAAATCGGTATTGTCTGACAAGCAAATAAAGTTTAAAGTGATAATAATTTCAATTTTACCATCGCAAATTCATTTAATACATTCACCAATGGTTTTTTAGTATCATTAAAAGACAATTTTTGTAAAGGTTACAGCTAAAACATTTAAATTTATAAATGTATATGTAACAGTTTACAAGTAACAAAATCTTTTATTGACTGGCCCAGTCATTAAATGATTTTCCAACAATTGTGTATGATACATGTTTGTTTGTATCCACTAATAAAAGAAATGGTTGAGTGTAACTAATTTTCTTTTCATTTTCAAAACATATTTCATGTTTTAAGAACATTTCATTACAATTTTTTTTTCAGGGCATTTTGAACAATATCATCGCTTTAAATGACAATAGAAGTATAGTTTGATTGATTTACAGATGTCATTAATTAAGTTAACATCGATATTTCTTTGAATCTTACAATGTACATATTTTAAAAAAAGTGGCTGGTTACCAAAACAGTTAGTTAGTAAACAGTTATGTCATAATTATAAACGGGTCACTACATGTACATTGTTATAGAGGCAGAATTTCTTTTTCAGTCGGTGATGGTCTCCATCTTGATTCTGACCGACATAACTACTGAAGTCTGTTCCCGACATGGTACAAAGTTTACGCCACGTTTTACGTCTGTTCGTTACGTCAGCTGTAGATCAAATGCTTCTTACGCAAAACTGTGCAAGAATTCGAGACATTACGCTAAAACGTTAGCGTAAGTATGTTAGAAACGGCCCCTAGGACTATTAAACTTGAAAAATGATTAGAGCGGGTCCAAAACAGCACTGAAATTGATGTGGATGTGGGAATTAAGCGGAGTTTTGTCAATAAAAAGTGGACAATTGCACATAAATTTGCCTTACTTTATTTTCCCTCAAATGTGTTTATACAACTGTGCCAAGAGTTTGATCAATTATCCGCAGTCCGACACAACATCTTAATGTATATAATTATTTATTATAGTCAAAAATCGCTTATCAGCACAAAATGCGTTGTTTTAAAATCTACACTAAAATCTATGAATCATCATATAATAACCATTTTCAAACATGAATTACGTTCATGACGAGGAGTGCACTTTAAAATTACTAAGATGAGGTCAAACATCAAAACAAAACAACATCAACAATGACTCGCATTTTGACACTTACGTTCGATTTCGAGCGGAAACATGCTCCTTGTCATTTACTGTAGTATTTAAAAAATTTCACCGTTCAGAAAAGTGTCCCTGCTCGAAATTGTTGCAAATCTCCTTTGATGATACACCACATATCATACATTAAACACCATGATTTGGCTACAACATACAAATTGTTATCTTGTCTTGGCCAATTATACGTAATCTGTTCTGGTCTGTTCTCTTAACAAAACGTCAATATCAAAAGCCAAAGATCAATGTCCACTATCTGTGTGAAACACAAAAGTCTAACGACAATCACCACACACAACAACAACATAAAAAACTAAACAATTCGTAATTATACATTCCATACTGTTTCAATTTGTCAAATATTTTTTCAAGACCAAAGCCAAATGTCTGAATTTGACAACATCCATTCTAGGCAAAACACTTTTCCATCTGCCTCACAGAAAATCTTCCATTTAACAACCGGATAAATCAATCAGCCTATAAATCAACTAATCCATTTACTAAACAACTAAATAACTTATTAATTGATAAATGATTACTTAAGCGTGTAGTTTTATGCAAATCCTGTGGGGTTTTTTTTTTTTGGGGGGGTTGTGTTATAACTACATTGGAACACATTGTTCTACGCAATGTTGTGGGTAAGAGTTCCGGTTTTCATTATAGTACATGATAAGAAGATATCTGAGTTGCTACAATCTACGGTTTTGCAAACGATGCAACATCTGTTTTTCGTAAAAAACTATTCCAGGACATTTTAGCACGTGGGCATGAAAGAAATGGAACTTCATGAAACAGATTTTCCCTCAGGAAACAAAACTTAAGTCATCGTAAGCTTTTAACGTTATACTATGTTCATTACTACAGGAACTGTGTCTTTTATTTTCGACACGTGATCTAATAGTTCTGGAACAATTCAATTATTCAATCGCACCCGTATTAAAAGAGGTCGATCGTGTTCACATTAATCTTAACAAACATTTTGATTTATCTGTTTTGAAATTCGTTGTTTTTGTTTGGAGAAATATCCGGGAACTAGTATTTAATAAAGGTCACAAACGGAATGTTCAAACTTTGGTCATTTGACATGTAAAGTCTTATCATTTTATCATAACCCATTGATCCTTAACTCAGCCTAGAAAAAGTTAGCATTAAAATAATTATAAGAATACACATCCCTTCTATTACATGTATGACCAGGATTTCTATTAGTCAGCCTACACTGACAGTATCTCTTTTGCACTAACTTTTAAAGTCAGCGGCCTTGCTGTAATGAATCTAGTTGAATTAAAGATCCACGGGTCCCGATTTACATTACGAATATAATGTTATATAAAAGTGCATTAACAAATAGCGCAAACAAGTGTAATTGATATCATATACACTAAATGAACATCTTGCAATTTTGCGGATTTCATACATTTTAGTTTTACTAAAAAGAAGAGTGTGAAGCTCTACAGTAAGTTCAAATGACATCATACCGATTTTAAACTAAAACATCACATGTGTCACAACCCTGTCCTATCGAATGGAAAGCAATGCTTCATAATTTTACAATTATCTAACTTACTGGCATTTGCACTAAGATTTACTAAGGCAATATACAAATGTGCAGTCCCATTGCTGAGAACCTAAATAGCTCCTCTGGTATGGTAAATGATAACATGTAATCGATAACATGTTCGATAACAAGTACTCACTGGTCACTTGTGTAAGTTGGTTCGAAAGCTTACCTTGAAAAACTAATTTAACCGTGAATTTCTGTCGGTTGACTCCGAAGAAACACTTCGTTGTTCCGGAACAGTGCAATCGGGTATATCCAAATGCAGACGACTTACGGTGCTCAGCCTCGCCTGTTCCTATCATCACATTAGTTTGTCGTGGACTAGTTACATAAATGGAAATGAAATATGTCCCCAGAAGAAAGGTTTTACTTACAAAGTTACTTTGTTATCATTGTTTAACCCAATGGAAGAAGTATAGACATGAGTGTAGATCTATTTAAGAAACCAAACACGATTCGTGTATTTTCTAGTAGATTTACTGTAATTTAACAAATTTGCTAGTAGGTTGAATGAACCTTTTTGTTCAATTATTTGGTTTTTAAAGGTATTTGTTATGGATCTCTTTCATTTTAGTTATATCCCCCGCCCCCATAATGTAGGAGGCATTTAGTGTTGCTGCTGTATGTACGTACGTAAAAATAACCGTAACATTAAAACTGAGTCCCAGCAGATTTTCTCATGATAAAAGTAAATTATTGTTTGACATGAAGTATATACATGATACAGTGCACAATAATGAAGCCCTATGTAACAGAGTTTACTTGCAAATTCTAACGTAACGAGTTATAACGACATAAAACCTATTCACGTCGCAACTGGACATCAAAAGCTGCTTTGTGTGATTTGTTGGTTATAACTGAAAGGTTTCTTTTGGTAAACTTACATAAATTTTTCAGTAGTATACATGTAACTACACTACAGAGTATCACAGGCAGTGGCTCAGTTCTATATATAGGTCAACAACACAAGCGTAACGCTATGACAGCTAACTCGTCATAACTGTGGAACATTTGAAAATTATAATGCATGCATTTGCCAAATTTGTAGACAGATAATCAGGCTTGATGGTCATTAAGATATATAATAACATTATTATATATATTTACTTGACAGACACCATAAATACCTATGAAACAAACATAACTTTTCCTTGCGGACGTTTTCTTTTCAGTTATCCTAAATTATGGTTATTTGTGAGCTGTATTTTATCAATTTAACCGGAAGCTGAAATCGTCAGGTACAATTTAAGAAATCGTCTATAAACAAACGTTTCCTGCATACATGGGGTCAGTTAAGACAATACTTTAAATGCCAATCATATATGATTATGTGTATAAAGCCTGCATGTGTGTAATCTGATTTACATTTATTCTACAAGTATCATAGCACTTTTATCGTAACACTTGTTCTTCATTAATAATAATAATAATAATAATAATAATAATAATAATAATAATAAAATCTTTATTTATAGAAGGTAAACATATTAAGTAAACGTACAAAACATTTGACTTATTTACAATGTGGCCTTCTGAAAAAAAAACATTTATACAGTAAACGATTGACTGATTGAGTGAGTGAGTGAGTGAGTGAGTGAACGAATTCTTAGAGAAAAAATAATGCAGCATGAATTAGTGAATGAATGAATGAACATTTTCTAAAGCAATATTAACTATAGCAGACGTACCCGACAAACACTCATTGATTGAGAAAAAGCAGTTCAATTGAAACATTTCAAAATGTATACACATTCTTTACTTCAACATACATGGCCGTGCAAGAGATGTACAGGCGGTAAATTGATGTGAGGATGGACATCTGAATAACGATATAAACAGGGGATTTTCTCAAAAGTACTACTGAGTATAGTTTTAGTATAATTTCAGAGGTGGATTCTTGTCAGAGTAAATTGTAGCTGTTGCAAATATTTATGATTTTTCTATGCGTACTTCTACCTGTGAAATTTACTTATAAGCTTTATAGCTTTGTGAGCTATGCCAGTGTCAGCCTCTCATGAACGAAGAACAATTCACTATACTGGTTGGGGACCCCAAACCCGGACGACCATCAAACCGGACACTTGTTAAAATGCGTGAATATTTTGTTAATATTCACAATCATATGATGTAGATCAAACAGACACTTGATTTCCATCAACAAAGTGCAGAAACAACAGTTTAATGTAATTATATGACCAGAAATCTCACCATTTATTTTGTCAGTCACTGAAAGCATGCTTACATTGTCGGGGGAAAAGTGGAAAGTGACAGACTGTGCATGCGCATTTTTTCTGTGAGGCCCAGCAAAACAAAATCACAAGTTAAACCTTTTATTATGATACTTCATTAATGTGTCGAATGATTGATACAGTTAATATGATTTAAAAGCTAACATCACAATTAAACAAATCTATTTAAACTACCTGTCCGGAAACATGGTACAGTTGGTTAATAAAATACAGCAATTTGGTAACCCCACAGCCGGGCCCCAAAAATGTGATTGATTTAGACTTACGAGTTAACAAGTTAGCTTTTCGTTTCGGAGAAGAACCTAACTTTCTACTGGTAAAATTTTGATCGCTAGATACAATAATTGTCAGAGTTAGCGCAAAATATGTTAGAAAAGTGTCCGGTTGTAGGACTCTAGCCAGTACATGTCAGAGACAAAACAACAGTTTGGCGTATATATGGTGCATCTACATGTATATAATTCATGTCATATATTTACCGACCTGAGACGGTGACGGCGGAAGGACATACCATTCGAAAAGCTAAATATTATTCTGAAGTATCACTGACATTACAGCAAGCTTTAATGAATCACGGGTTGAAATTGTAAACCAAACGTCTCAAATGCCTAGACTAGTGAGTATGATATACAGGTTTATGTATTGAAGTCTATTATGTGCAAAGACGCTGACTGTAATAATATTTGGATACAATTACAAGTGTTTTCTTAAGTACTGCATTCGGCCAGCAAATGTAGTGTTCTGCTACGTCGCCATAAAAGTGAATTTCACCCTTTCAGGTCGAATATAGAAAAATGATGAAGGTAGTTCTTTTTGTCTTCGTAAATGTAGCATATAGTCCAACTAATTGTACGCGCGTCGAGATATTGTGTTATTGTTTGTATGGGCAATATCTCTCCTCTACGTACAACATAGAAACCCGGCTTTCTATGGTGAGCGTTCCTCCCAAATTTGTCGGCGGCGGCTTTAAACCGTCAAAAGTCTTTAAAAAAATATATTTCTGTAACTTGTTGACGATACCTGTAAAGAATATCCATTTCCACATCAATTTATTCCATTTGTATCTCGCAATACATCAAAATAAGAGTTTTGACGAATTATAAACACATGCACTACCTAAGTTTATACATCTCCGCTAAAGTCACGTGATAAATACCAATAAATAGCTTACACTACCGTGAACGGCTAACTGCGGACAAGCTTACGCGACGTAAATGTGTACTGTAGGCTGTTCGTCAGTATTTAAAATTTAAATATCAAAACTCCGCAAGGAGGACAGCAAATTATTTATCTTTATAATTTTAACAGCACTTGCCATACTTGTATATGCCTGCCATGTGCTTGAACTGCATTCATTTGTTCACGACCGTGTTCTATTGAAAGCACGTGGTCATGTCATATTTGGCGGGAATATTTTCGGCGGGAACTCGATGGAACAATGCCACATGTATATGCCATAGCAATCAAGTCATTGCAAGCTGTGTAACTTGTAATTTCCCGCGTCACAGAATTTAAATACATTGCTGCTATTTAAAAGATTACGTACTTCTTTATATTCACATACATACATAATCTTATAAAATATTTGTGACACAAAAGCTTGTGAATATTTTACAATTAAAATAAGTCATAACAACAAAGTATATTCGCTTGCTTTAATCATTATCGTAACATACATCTTTCCTTTAGTCATATGAAAATGTATTCGGAAACGGACAATGTTGCAGCATTGTATTGCATAATTATATCGTATATAAATTTCTCAGTTTTAATGAATATACTGGCTTTCAATGGGTGATCATGTGTGAGAGCAAATTCTTGATAATGAAAAAAAAATGGAGTGTACATGTTGTTAGTCAGTAAAGTCTTTCCAATAGTTGGATAAGCTGTCAAATTTTGTATCGAAAATCCTTAAACGCACGTACAGAAAATGATTGTGTGATTCTTATAACAGACCGTTCAACGCAGCGTTCACGTCGAATATACCAAGCACAATTTTTGCACATGAAATATGATGTGCAGGTCCGTATGGTCGAAAACGTCACTGTTAAGAATTTATTGATGATACCCGTAGATTCATAAGCGTCATAATAAGTATGTGGATGTTTGCAATTCTCCGTCCGCGATTCAAGTAAAAAATAAATTGTTGATCAATATCTCATAAACTTTGCATTTAATCCAGTACGTACTTAAATTTGTTCGGTATCGTTTTATATATTAGTCTTAATGATGTTAGGTTTTCTGTGCTGCTCCTTCGATGTTCGTCGCGGCAAGTCTAACACTAAAAATAGCGGAATCTTGGCTTCAGTATACAAACTAAATATTTCAATTTTACGGAGGAAAACACAAATTACAACCTGATAATTTGATAAATTGCAAAATTTCTTCAATCAAACAATTCTCGTAAATACATAGATTGTAAAGTATTTCTGATTTTATTTTTGGGTATTTCGGTTGATCCACGGCATGCACGGGGCTCATCAAATTACAAGTTCGCATTGAAAAAACAACATAAAACAGAACCCCAACCTACCAACCCATCTTTTTTCAACATATTACTGGTACAGGAAACAGTCATATTTTAAGGCCTTATGTTGATTTACAAAATATAAGTAAGATAGGAAAATAAACTTGCAGAATGTAGTAGATTTTCTGACTTGTGTTCTCTATTATCAGGAAAAAAAAAGTTCGATTTGTCCGCAGTCACCATCATTTATAAAACTAGCAAACAGTCCGACTATTTTACGTACAGAACGTTACGGGATATAGTCATTTTCAGCGTACACATTTCACTACCGTGGTAGCATATAAATATGGCGGAGGGAGTAAACAAACGAAACTGTGAAAGGAAACATTAGCTGATAACTTTCTTTAAATTTGAGCGACTGACGATATTGAACAGTAAATACATTCATTTTTATGTTATATTACAGGTTCTTAGTTAAAATATATTGTCTTTAGATGTTTCTACCTAAATCTCTGTTTCAACACGGAAAGGTAGGTTTCTAGTTTTGACGTTATAGCGAGATTCTGACCCAAAGCGAAAATATCTCAGAATTTGCTCAAGACGTCACTTAAATATTTTGACTAATGTAGCATATTGCTATTTATGCCAAATAAAACGCCACTCTACTACTCTGAAAATTGGTTGGATGATCGGCAAATAAAAAAAATGAAAATATATAGTATGTTGGGTGGGGACATTGTTTAATTGACAAACTCATAGAACTGTCTCCATTAAGGTAGAAAAATATTGGTTATTCAAAAACCGCCAATATGTCACAGATAGCCGGCTTGTGGCATGGAACCCATATACTGATATATCAAAACTAAATGATAATGTAAAAATAAGTTTTATACAAATCTATCCAGATCAATGGCCGCGCACTATTCAAGCGATTTAGGATTATTAAAATGGACCACGTAGTGTGTTGTATATCTCGCTGTTGTTAAATTTGTCGATGGTAAGGAGTTATAAAAGTGATTTTCTTTTGTTTTACGTCTGTCTGGGTCGGGAATCATGAAGCGGTAAGGAATTGTGTACTGAATCGGACGTAATTTAACTGCGGTCACACTCAACTGTATCTATAGGCATTTAGCCATCATAGCAATGTTTGGACCAAATATATGCGAAATGGTATTGACTAATCGTTCCTACGTTGAACAAGACCACATTTATTTTAATTCAAACGGAACTTATGAGCACATGACTTTCTTGAATAATGCAAGTGTACAAAAATGTATATAATCCGAACCAAGCAGTGCTATACCTTTACACTGATATATGTATATATCGAACAAAAAATTATTAGATTTTATCATTTTGTTGTAATATATCGGTATATGGGGGATCCATGCCCCACGCCAGGTACCTGTGCAATATGTTAGTAATAACGACAAGAAGTCATGCATTCTCATTCAATAAACATTTGAAGTAAAATGTCATATGACCAAAACCCGATTGACCACTTTTAAAAGTATTCAATAATATTCCACTTACCTTGAGTTTTCTCAAACGTCTGATACCTTCGTTTTCATACAGCGATTTTTCTTGCTATCCTATAATCTACTTTCGTAAGCCGTGAATTCATCTTGCATTATGTTCTATTATTCCTTGCTACGTAACTACATAGCTACAAGTCCACAAATACATGTACCAGCGCACTTAGGGTTGATCACAGTTGCAGCAAGAAATATGTTATATCGTCCGAAAATGCAGCACAGATGACATAATAGACGGACTAAACATTTGTAACATATTGAAGCACTAATCTGTGTATGTCTCACATGCATTTACTGTCATACATAACATATTAGAATCTGTGATTTGTTATCACAGAACTCAATCTTTAAAAGATTTCACACTTTACCTTTTATAGCATATAACATTACTCCAAAATTACACTACTTTCGATAAGTATACTATACAGTACTCTTTATTGGATCATATTCAAAATTTAAAGCGTGTAGTTTTCGGCAGAAATCTTTCTTTCTCTTTTTCGTGAAACACGGGATTTTCAAGTTACGTTTAAACACGAGATTTTCGAGCGCTTTTATAACATACATGTACTTCTTGCATGCTTGACTTTGCTCCTCATATGCCTATATTGATGACATAAATGAAGTTAAACAAGACCTACCTTTAAAAAAGATGGTCGGCCCAATTGTTACATGTAGTATATGAAAGCGATTGGTAGCTAGATTTCATAGTAAATATTAATTATATTCAGTGAGAAGACACCACATGTCACAGGGTGAGAAAAAACCCACCTTGGCCGGGACTCGAATCCATTGCCCTTCGCTTCAAGATATGTTTGGACTTATGCTCTCCCGACTGAGTTACCGCAACTTACCTATCTTGACCCCAATTGTAATTAAATATGTATCGTGACATGTGCATCAGGAAAACAAACTTGATCCTTGTTTTTTCTGTTCAAATAAGTTAGTTAATACTCAAATTATTGACCGTTTTTCACAGCCCTTGAAAGTATAAATGCTTTACACTTATAATTAACATTTGTTTGGCGGTACAACATATTATGTTGATATATATGAATTTTTTACACACTAAACCATTCAAAAAAGACTAAAAACATAAGAGGATCTTATTGACTGTTCTGATCCGGTATTATCCAGTTAAAAAGTGCCTTACAGAGTAAATATCTCATTTCAAAAATTGTAAGACATTCTACTTGTCATTTCATTGGTGGTTGTAAAGTTCTAAACTTCCGGTCAAAAGCGAGCTTAATACAGCTGCGCCGAAATAAACGTTATATTTGTTAGATTTATATAGTGCAACGTTTTATCAATTTTTTTGTTGGGCACCTAAGTACTCTCCCTTTACCGAAACACATTTGTAATCGTTTTAGCCAATCATGAATCTTAGTTTGTGATCTGTGTGATGTAAAAGTACTTAAATTTGTATTTAGGATTTATTTACATTAAATACAGTCCCTAACGCCGAAAACTTTTGTGGGTATCGAAAAATACTACCCAACAGATCATTCTTTAATAATATCCCTCGTGACAATTTAACTGCAGCAGTATGGATATCTCTTTACAACACAGGGTATGAATATTGTATGCGATGGAAAACGAATAATTATATGGCTAATTTCATTTGATTTGGCAAATTAATTAGATACGATTTACTGAATAAGTACTCTAGAAACCTTCTTGTACGTATTAATACATGTAAGTATATACTAAAATGGAATATTATATAACAGTCAAGATGATCTGCAAGCGGACGGACAAACACATTTCGGGAGCTTGAAAATTGAAAAGTACTTTATCTTCAAAGCCCCTAGTTGCAAATGTTTACCTCTTAGTTAAAAGCATCAATAATTTTTAAGCGTCACTGAGTGTATTGTAAATCGGGTCATGCGGTTAAAGGCCAAGATTATAGGGCTTGAAAACTGAAAATATTTTCATCTCCAAAGCCCCTTGTTGGAATTTCATCGAACTTGTTAGGGGGCATCCGTATGAAGTTAGTCAAAGGTCAAGGTCATAGGGGTCTGAAATTTAAAAAAAGGTCACGGTCCTAGAAACATGAATTCGCTCTTCATATTAAAAACCCATTGCTGGATTTTCATCTAACATGATTCGAATCATCAGTATGAAGTAAAGAGGTGCATGCATTTGTTTTATAATTACGAGGTACTAGCCTTGTGCGTTTTGTACATGCTTGGAGGAGACAAGTGTCGTTGATTTTTAGGAAAAAAACACTAGGTAATATTTTTCAGCAAGTGTGTTTGCGAGATGTTGGTGGCTTTTTATTGCAGAGCTCTCTGTCGTCCATAAGATCTTGAAGATCATTCTTAATTATGAATACAGATGTTCGAGTATAAATCTCGAATATAATGTGCCATCGTGCACTAGATATCAGGATGTTTTTGTTTCTTAACAACTTGCCATAGTGTGGTTTCCGGTTGCTTAGCGCCATGTTGGGGTATAGAAGAATCACCTTTAAGGATTATCTTGCGACGTCCTTAGTTCGTCCGCGTGTCCATACAGAGAGACTTTAACGCAAGTGTCATGTTTGTCTTACAGACAAAACAGAGGTATTGTCGTTGTTTTAGAGCCTTATGAAGAGTTTAAAAACACTTTATTCATGAAGTTCAACACGTTTGTGAAAGACCATAGATAGGTTTGCCATTTCTTAAATGCAATTTTTCATTTTCAAGTAGCAGCTTTAATATACGACAAAATAATCATTCTGTAGAAAATTCGAAGACATAGTTGTAAGTGGTACACATGTTTCGTCTATTCAGCAAATGAAGTTTCCAGGAACTGCAGAAACTATAGAAATATAAACAGTTATACTCAAAAAGAGCCATATGCTACATGTAGGTGTCTATATCATCTTTCTGCTGTGATGACAATTGTTTTAAAAATGATGCAGCGGGCGGGCGGAAATATTTCCTTAACCCATAACCCGTTGCATTTACTGGTTCATCTTTCAATTTCTACAGTACGTACCATTAATTGCTCAATGGGAAACCCACTGAAAAGACTGCACGAACTTGCAAGATGATCACGATCTTCACTGATCGCGAAGGCAGACCCATTTGCCACCAGCATGATAAGGGTTAGGTGCATTTCTGTTCCAACACCAGTAATAAAAGCAAACACAACTTATCTTGAGCACAACTCATTATTCAAAACAATGTTTAATAGTATAATACACATGTTACATTTTTAAAAAGAACGACGCATGATTTCGCGAACAGAAAAGTTAACTAGAGTGGCGCTTGTGTAGAGGCTTTGAGGTGTATGCCGCTCATTCCGGAAGTTGCGGGTTCAAGCCCAACTGGGTTCACAACCATACATCCTCATATTACACCAGTTCTGATTTTTCCAGGAAGCGGACTCAAGAGTGACTCGATAAGCTACAAGCTTTCTTGACAATCGAGCTAAACTAAATTAGAATAAAAAGATACTGAATTTAACTTATACACCGATATTCGAAGTGATACTAAAAACATACATATGCTTCTTCAAAGGAAAAGATTTAATTTTATTCTTTATAAAGTAGATCAAGTAAATATATAAGACGTCCTCTAGTAGTTACAATGTAACAGTAGTTACGAAGATGTTATGGCGTCGATTTTGTCACCTTTAGATAAGGTGAAACTTACGTTAAATTACGAGGCGTTTGAGTTAGTGTCAAATAAGCTTGCGGTAGTCTTAATGTGGTTAATGTGGCATTGAGGTGAGCTTAAGGCTTAATATGCTTACGATTTAGTCATCACTGCTCCCAAGCTTAGAAAAGTATGTCAATAAACCAATAAATAGCAAGGGTTATCAAGATATTGCTAGCTGAATTCCAACGCCAACTGAAAGCAAAGACACACGGAGCTTTTTCTTAAATGCGAAGTCGTATAATGTCTTTCTCAATCATTTTAAAGTAGTTCGTGTCATTTCGAGGTGATCACCAACACTTAATTCTTAACAGCTGCTGCTTATTAAAATGTTGAGTGTTCAAAAGCTTTCAATGAGACAAGTATGTAGTGTTTCTTATCTTGACACTTTTTGGAACTGGTACTGAGCCAGATATGCAACGAAGAAGATCTGCATTCCTTCTGTTAGAGCTCATTCCACAGAGTGGTATTTCTTATCATTTGTGTCATCACTATCAGTCATACGTATAGTCTCTTCCAGCACAAGTCCCTTTGTTTCCCATAGACAGAGTAAAACTATGATCGCTGACATTATCAATATAGCCCCGATGAGAAAATACAGGCTTCCTCGGACCATTTCATCCTAAAATGGAAATAGACACAATATTGGTTACAATTTCACTAATTACATTTCTTTACTAGCAACAAAGAATCAGCAATGCTAACGGCAGATCTTTATAAGCTCAGAGATTTTAGAGATTTTAGAGGACGGGGTGCTTATGGTAAGCCATTAAGGTTGACCAGTCTTCCATTCGCCTTTCACACATATAAATGTTACCTAAGGACATACCGCGTGCTCAGGTTGAGATTCGAACTCGGGACATATCGATCCGGTAGCGAATGCCCTATTTAGTAACACTATTGAGGTCCAAAGTGAGGGGAATAAAGTAGTATATCACTAATGGTGGACATAACAAGAAGTATGCCATGTTTTTGGATATATACAACCGTATGTTTTATAATTGCAATATGGTTGTTATATTGTTGTAGCCAGTACATGTTATCACCGCTACAGTATATTCAAATAGGTTTCCCTTTAAAAAAATCGCCAGAAAATATATGAATACTGTGAAATATATGTCTCAGTAATACTACTAGTAGATTCAAACTATTGCGTGTTGAAACAAATATTAATTAAAATATTAATACAGAAAACAATTTGCAATCGGGGACTTCCAGCAACTGAAACTGTATTTTAATTGTATACCATGCGAATAACTAGAGGGACAATTACTGCCGCAACATCTGACGCAAACATATGAAATCCAAGTGCTGTCGTCCTTAAAAAGAATAAAGAAAGCATGAATTAGTGTCTCTCGCCATACAGACTTATAGTAAGGAATTGTTATTTCATTACTTCTCTATTTTTGTTCGAGTTTACTCCAAGTTCCTCTCTACATTCTATAAAATTAATGCTAGCACTTCACTGACTTTTTTATGTAGGCATATTTACAAAAGTAAGTTGGAGTAAATTTTGATATTTACATGACGTAATTAAAAGGGTATGACTTTTTCCGAGATGTCATGAAGTTCATATAACTGCAATATAGGTTTATAAAGTATTTCGATACCATTGATTTTCGCGGCGCACTAATTTTCGTGGATTAAGTGGTTCGGTCGATCCACGGAATTCAATTCTGACCAAAACGCATATATCAGAACCATTTTTGACAAGACAAATGGTATCTACGGATTTAAGTGTCAAAAATATTGCATTTCCAAAGTGTCTGTTAACTTTATGCCAATGAATTTAGACACTTTTACCGTATTTTACATAACTTGCCGGGTTGTTAACTTCTCGTTGGCTTCGTCTATAACTATGTACATTAACTCAATAGTAATTAAGATAGCATTCGTCTTTTGATTAGCAATTTAAAAATATGTGTTTTTCTCTACAAAATTATCAAAGACCAATTCTTTATTTGTGAGCATAAGCACCAACATTGTGTTCCTTTATATAGTTAACGATTGAAAAGTCCTTTCTTAAAATGTTTTCACTAGTTTTTGGAGGTTTTCAGCATTGCTAGTTATTCCGTTTGCTCATAAGCAAAATATCCCAACAACTGGTAAAAGTACAGCACACATGAGGAATATTCACTTTTGACATAACATAAACGAAAACCAGACATGAATCGTTGTTGTTATTACAGGGAAACATCAACAAATTCAAAAATGTTTTCATGCAACTGATTTTTTTTTCCATGTTTATAATTTTCAACTGTACGATGTACACATGATAACGAGTGCATCTTACAGAAATAGACTTGCGGCGTTTTAACCACAGTAAATATTTCAATTTTGCCTTTAGAATATACAAAAAGTAGTGACTACAAAACATTAGAAATTATTCTTACCTGACAACAGTAGGATAGAGTTCTAACGTATACAATAACATTATCTGGCAACAGAGTCCTGTGAATAATTTAGCAACTAGCGCAAGCATGCGTTCCACTTCGTTGTTTACAACGATTTCTTAAAAAAACAAAACCTTTTCACTGTCAATGATATAAATTTCCGTAAATATTAGATATTCTAAGTATTCTAAGTTCAGAATTAGCTCTTCTATTGCCAATTATTAAAGCGTTCGTTGTAAAAGTAAAGAATTTGACAATTAACTGAGAACCTCAATAATTAAGGTGATTTTAGAAATTCAAATTAAATAACCACCATGTGACTGTATAAACCGCTATTTCAAGCAAATCAAAGGTTACAATGTTTAACCAGTTAATTTCTATTTTTATCAAAGCCAGTTACACTGAAATCACACGACTTATGTCTGGGCTTCCTAAATAAATGTTAACATATTTATGTTCCGTACATGACCGGGCAAGTGCATTTTTTATCTTTTCAGTCGAGTATTTATTTTAACTCTTATTGTTCTTCTCCAGAAGTACACATTCAGAAAATTGTTAATATCTATATATTAATTAAACGGGTTACCATTTAAAGTGCCTCAAAAGGAAAACAAAGTAACATTACTTCATTATACTAAATGTGCTTACCGGTACACCTTAGAAGTCCAACCATTACTGCACAAAATCCGGATATGCAAAAGGCCACAGCAGATGTTCTTTTCCGTCCAAAACTTTACCAAATAAAGATACAGTTCAATAAACAGTAAATAATAAACAAAACAATATATCACAGGTTTAGTGAAAACGTTTTTAACAAAAGGACCAAGGAGGCCCTATATTACTCACCTGAGACCTACTTATGACCCGATGTGACCACTATTCAGTCAAAATTTTCAACCCAAGATCATTTATATTTGAGGTCGACCTATACTATATCATGAAATGCAGGCAAACATGCAAATATCATAACACATACAAAGTTTTTCTATGATTTGACCGGGTTACCAAGTTTTTTTTACCTCACATGACCTATATTCAAGAGTGACCTAGATGGTGACCAAGACAACCATTCTACCCAAGTTTCAAGAAGATTGCATACACAAGAATTTTCTACGATTTGACCTGATGACCTAGTTTTTAACCCCAAAATGACCAATAACTCGACCTAGATTTAAACAAGGCAGACATTCTAACCAAATTGCACGAACATCCGATAAAAATTGTGACTTCTCTTGCTTTCAAAAGTTTTTTACCTCGTGACCTAGTTTTTGATCACAGATGACTCATATACTTACTCTACCCTAATTTTACCACGGCTTTGATTTGACACAGTACCATGAAGACCCAATGAGACATGCAGCCTCTATTGCATACGTAAGGTTAAATGTGAACCGATAAAATATGACGTAAACTTATTTTACGTTTTGACCACTTTCACCCTTTACACATTAGTTATTTGAGGTTTTACAAGCAATGTTAATAGCCTTATGCATGTGAAAGAGCTTTTACTTAACGGTAACCAAATCTGACAATACATCTGTGTCTGATTTTAAGTTTGTGTTCGTATATAAATAAACACTGATAACAATTGTTGCCGTTCGTAATTGCAAATGTTTTTTTTTTAATATTGGGCAATGCAATACAGACGACTATAAAGATAAGTCCAGATTGTATTCAACAAGTGTACGTACCGGTTAACGACCCATGGCGATAAGATGTCTATTGGTAAATCTACGATGTTAAGTAAAAACATGTTCATGTACAAATCTCCAGAAATACTTTTCACTCCAAATGCCATTCCGTAGTACGCAAAATAACTACCAAACCTGTGTATGGAATTCCATATATAAACCAGCGTAAAAAAGTGTGTAATCATATGTATGCATCTGCTTGTGTGTGTTTTTATCAAATTTACAGCAGGTTAAATTTTCATTTCAAAAAATTAAAATATAACAAGATTATTATAAGATTTCTGAATACCATAAAATCCAAACCCCGACAGTGATATTCCGGAGAGATTTTTCCCGAAAAAGATCCAGGATGTTTCTATTGCTGCTCTCCGGTGTGCAAGTGTTTGAGGCAATAAACAGTTTTCTAAGGCAAGGCTTGTCTTTCCTATTAATCAAAGCAATAACAGCTACAGCTCGTTCAGCGTCTTCAGTGTGTTGTTTTGTTGTCATCCAACGAATGCTTTCTTGAAATAGGCTTTAAAAAGAAAAACATTTAAAGAGCAAATTACACTATGTTTTTAAGAATACACTACATAACGTTATCAGTGACTGACAAAATCAATTCTGAGCTTACTCACTCGTGGAATTGGCGTCTACAGTCAAACCACTGATCGGAAAAAATCTATGATGGTCTTTCTTGACAAGGGTTTTTACAAAATACAAATAATGTACATGTACGCATTCGCGGGGTTGTATTTATTTTGAGTTGGTCTTTCAGCAAATAAGACAAATGGCAATTGACAAATGACAATGTCATTACAGTACCAGTGTCACATATATTTGAGCATGTTTATACTAAACAAACAGTAAATAACTACTATGGAAGGGTATTTAAGTAAATATTCTGTTCATGTAATTGACAACTGTATTGGTCTAAATGACAAGTGCCTGTGTGCAATTGATTTGTGCCTACCTATAATTGACTACTGCATCGTGTATGCGTACAACTTTAAGTTGCCTTCCATTCGTTGCTTAATGATAAGTGCATACGTTAAACTGATAAGTACATACGTATAAATACTTAGTGTCCATGTGTATACGTTATGTGATTAACTTATTAAGCATTGAATGGAAGGCAACTAAATGTTGTACGCATACACGATGCAATAGTCAATTATAAGTAGGCACAAATCAATTGCACGTAGGCACTTGTCATTTAGACAAATACAGTTGTCAGTTACATGAACAGACTATTTACTTAAATGCCCTTCCATAAAGTACGCACCAATTTCTTCCTTTCCTAATTAAGGCTGAATTGGCTGAAATCCAATCTCCAGAGACACCTAGCGGTAGGTTTTTATCGCGACCAATTTACACAAAGTAGTGCCGGATTGTCTCTCAGCTTTCGTGATGATAAGCACAATCCTCTCTACTATAAATGATTAAATCACGATAATGCAGTTTGTCGTTTCCTGGCAGAAAAAAGTTTTAAAACGGCCATACCTTTCCCTTTCTAAACTGAACATCGCGGAGAGATACGACTTTTTTTAAGCAAAGTAGCTGAAATACGCAAATAGCTATTTTCGCAAAAATAGAATTTCATATACGAAAATACATCTTTTGTGTTAAAATATGTGTTAAATTGGTAAAATCAAGTCAACCCATCATGTAAATGATTGAACTTTTGGCTGGATTGAATAATCTACAGTCTAATTAGACCAAGCGCGAAAAGTAGAATCTTAGGCAAGGAAAATTTTAATACATTATTTTGTAAACAAATGAGCACAATTTTTTGGCAGATTTTGACACCTGAATTATTTTTTAAATTCACAAAGCACGTTGTACATACCACCAAGATGCGAGAATCGGAATTCCAATTACTGCAGATAATATATGCATTTTTCGCCAATCGTGTAACCACCAAGCTGTGAGGGCAAAGAAACTTGCAGAAATACACCATGATGGTATCAAAACAAATACTGCACGCTTCGACTTTGGAACAAATTCAACACCGAGACTTATGCCAACAGTTAAACATGCTTCAGTAACAATACCAATTAGAAACTGCAGCACTGCATACAGCTCCCAGGATGTCGATAAAGCGCTTATGCCATTGCAAAGAACCAGGAGAAGAATGGAAGCACAGTATACAGGTTTTCTTCCGATTCTATCTGCAATCGGACCAGATGCGACTGCTCCTATACATGTCCCAATGAATAGAACCGTGAAAATAAACGTGGGTATCCACTTTCGATCACAAATGAAATCCCACTGAAAAAAGGTAAATTGAGATGGGTGAAAAGTCTGATAATAATCATTATTGATTAGAAACATAAGAGGGCCATAATGGCCCTATATCGTTCACCTGACTACCATTGGCTAAAATAGAAGTCCAACAACAGCGTCGTACATGTAGCACATGTAGCTCTAGAAACTTGAAACAATGTCAAAGGGGATTGGTCAGTTTTGACTCTAGGGACAAAGTTATAAGAATAAAACAGGACCATTATATGCCGTTTATGAAATATCTAAGTTCTAGGCATTGAAATCATGGTGGAAAATCAAAATCTTTTCTATGTAAGTCTAAGAATAATGCTTACTCTTGGATATGCTAAATTTTGATCCTAGGGGCATAATTTGAACAATCTTGGTAAGGGACCACTAGCCAATGCTACAAACAACTTCTGAGCTCAGTGCCACACGGTTTTAACCAAGAAGATTTTTAAAAAGTATTTCAGTATATAAATCTATAACAAAAACACCGGACACAAGGGTTATAATTTGAGCAATATTGGTACTAGACTACTAGTTGATGCCACATACCGAATTTCTAAAGGAGAAGATGTTTATTTATATCCTGATACACGTCTATATAAAACAAGTGACACCAGGAGCGGGGGTAATCACGAACCCAGGACTAGCTCTGAACAAAAGTTATAAAGGTCCCCCACAAAATGCTACACATACAATATCTAGGCTCTATGCCTTTACAGTTTTCTTTTAAATTTACTATTATATTACAATAATTCTAGTTCTATTTGAAACATGTGACCCTGGGTGGGGTTAATTAAAACAAATAACAGAGATACACTTGACAATGCCACAACTACGTATCTAAGCTCTAGGCTTTGCGATTGTAGACAAGATTTTTGAAGTATTTCCTATAGAAACCTATGTAATATCATAATATGTAATTTGGTACAGTTTCGTGCGAGAAACATACCTACCAAGTTTCATCAACATTGGCTCAGTGGTTTCAGAGGAGTTGTAGTTTGAAGGAAATTGTAGACAGACGGACAACCGAACGGACGGTGAATGATCCTAAAAGCTTACCCCCTGGCAAAAATATTTAATCTAAACAATTTGATACAAGTTAAATCTTTAGTTTCAATTGATTTTCTTGAAACTAAGTACAAACACTTCTATGTACATTTAAAAACATAATTTTCAAGAAGAGAAACACACATCAGCAGTCAGAGCCATCACCTCAACATCTCTTTACGTGAATTAAAGCAGCTCGGACATTAAAAATGCATACATCAAAATTGTCTTGTCATTGTTAATCTTCTTATATGCGATTAATTTGTATATGTTGTCATGAAGTTTGTTTTAGCAGTTATACTTCTTTTTTTTCTATTTCTAAATAAACGTCAGTAACAAATTGTGGCCAATCATTAAAAAACATTGTGGCCAATCGTTAAAAACATGTACATTTTGTATTTTATTCAAGAGGTAAATAACCTCAAAATATGAAAAAACGGATAATTATACACATTACATAATAAATAATTCAGGAATTAAGGCCTGGTATACCATTTAAAGGAAAGTTATAAGTAAATAAATATAAAATAAATAAATAAATAAATAAATATGTAAATAAATGCATTTCTCAAGAAGAAGGTATACTGAAAAATGTTTCTTTTGTGAGCAAACACCAAAATGAATCGTGTTCCATCCAATAATTGTAAAACGACTTTGAATGAAGGTTAAACGCAACTACAGCAAGTCTTGTTTAGCTAATTTAACAAGTATAAATGCTACAAGTGTTAACTGAAACTTTGCTATTTGCTGACGAGTCTTTCAATTCGGGTATTGTTTGTTGTTTTGAAACTATCTAAAATTGCCCCCAGTTTCAAGGAGTGACCATGCTACGGGTTCTCGGGCATAAATCCATACGCCAATTATTTTATCTTACCTCAGACACAATTGTCGACATGTGTTTATCATATGACACTGTCTCACACCATAAACTTGTATTTTTCAAACATATGTCTTCAACTGTTATTTTTGAGACATTTACAGAGGAACTGTCGGTAAAGTTTACTCTTAGACGAGCGCATGTTATTTCAGGTGTTTGTCCGGTAAATGTCAAAAAGTGATAACTCCAAACCGGAACTATCTTCCCGGCATGCACAATTGCTGATGTCATGTACTGGTAAATCCCACATCCTCCAGTTTTGAGAATTATATCTTCAAGAAGTTCACTGTATGACATCTTGATATATTGCTACTTTACAAAAATGCACCCTAATGATTAATTTATATGTAACTTCTTCCAAGTAGAGTCGGCAAAATGTCTAGTACGAAGGTTATCCACAAGTAGCTCTTGGATTTGAATTTATTCAGTACAAGTTACTAAATGCCATTACGAAATCCTTGGCCGGCATCTTCCTACTACATATATGAACATATTTTTAAAAAAATGTTTTTCACCAACAAGAAATTTTAAGCAATAAACTTAAAAATAACTGAGTAATAGAAAATTGCTTTTAAATAAAGATTCTATTTTGATATTCATAAACAAGCACTAGACTAGGACAAAACGGTCCAAAATTATATTTTTGACTAAACCTATCTACGCTCTTACAGCGTTGCAATATTACTCTACTGTCTAGATTGGATTTTTGTCATATATCTACTTGTAAAATGTTTAATTTTAATGAAAATGTGTATAATCATAACATATTCAAATTTAATATTCAAATATTATAATATCATTTTCAGTTTTTTCAATCATGCAGCATACTATACATTTTTTTCTTTCTAGTGTCTGCAGTTGTCAAGTCAAAAACAGGATATATATACTGTAAGCATACTGATAAATTCCATCATAATTGTAAAAATAGCATTGGGTATTGATTTATACTCTTATGGCAATGCGCATTACCATATGTATAGCTAAAATAATATGTATCCGTGTAATAGTAGAGCAGCAAAGGTCTAAAAAGTGGCTTATTTAAGGAGAAAGGTTGCACAAAAAAGTAACAAGCTGAGTTATATACCAACATGTTTGGGAGACATTGTAGTTTATTGTACAGAAGATAAGAGTTGCCGACCTTGGGTGGAAAGTTGGAAAAGGTCAAGGTCAAGGTCAAATTCAATACCAAAATAAAGAAATACCTTACTTTACTTAAATGTTAAATAGTGTTTTAAACGCACATGGAATGGTAAACTATTTAACTTAACATAATACCTCAATATCAATGCTACAAATCTGCTTCCAACTTTTAGTCTGCCAAGGTTTAGGTCAATGTCATTTCAAGGTCAAATACTAAAAAGTCACTAAAAATTAACTTTCTACCAAATATCAAATCTGTTAACTTGTATAAATGATTGTAAAAACACATATCTTTACTCATTTACATAAGTATAGGGTTATATCCATTGAAATGGAAGCAATTTTGTAAAAATAAATGTTAATATGGATGAGTATAATTGAAATTACCCCACCCACCATCCTAAAATATTTCATTTGCGCTTACTGCATCTGCAATCCACATACAATACGACAGTGTTTTTGTTATAAATATCACTGGAAACAGTTTAACAAATAACAATTTTTCTAAACTACTGTTTTGACTCTTTTGTACTAAATTGGATTAGCATGGGTCAAGGTAAAAATCACCAAAAATAAGCTTTCTACCAAATATCAAAGCTGATACATTTTATAAATGATGTTTAAACACATATGTGGCATGGAATGCTATTATGGGGCTTCTGGCCAAAAATATTGATTTTCATATTTTTGCATTTTTAAAATCTATGTTATCTTTGAAGTAAAACCTGAAAATATGACAGTCAAATCTTGAAAATTGGCAAAGTTATGCCAGATTTTGTGTTTATATTCATGAACAAACCTGTAACATCTTAATGTCACTTTTGAATCCTTTGTCTTCCATTCATGTAGGTAAAAGAGTACCCTATTGTGGATAGCAAATAGAACACAGAAACATATAACTGAGCACTTCTTCTTTATTGTATGTCATTAATTATTTTAAAGGTAACTTCTTACAAACCAAACATGTATATATAGTTCTGTTGCCTAGCAACTGTGGAATATTTCATTTTTTTTCTAACCACCGAATATATATTTACTAGAATTGAAAAAGAATTATCACAAAACAGAATTTTGTTTCCAAATAAATTGAAAACACTGTCTATTAAAACATTCTGGAAATTTTCAATGCAAAATGTGCAGGTATTCTGAAGATACAATACTTTTCATAGAAAGAATGCAAAGAAATATATTTTACCAACAGACGGCATTTCTTACAGTATTCACAGCACATAAGGAGCTTGCTTTATATTATTCAACAAGCTATAAATAAGTTGTTTTCTTTGCAAACATGACTTCATAAAATTAAATGATGATTACTGCATAAGGGAATCAACACAGAAGTTACAGATATAATTATGTTGCCTAGCGACCAAAGAATAATTCACAAAATTTGAGTTTTAAAGGTACTAATGTTTTGAATCTGACTGAAATACTGGTATCAATAAGAACAATAAGCTGAATAGGTAGCCAGATATGTAACTATTCAGTCATGAGAATTTAAGTTGCATTTTAGTTATATTAAGAGACTTATATTTATCAGACAGAGTAGTTCATGTGCAAAATTCCTGGTAAATTAGCAACCGGCTCTAAGTTATGTGGACAGTAGGTCAAATAAGTCAAAATTATTCTACTTATCTCAATAAACATATAATATTGGAACACCAGCTGTAACATATACATGAATGATTCCAGCATAAATGTTTAAAAATAAACTTCCATTTTCAAGTTTGTTGCCTAGCAACTACAGAATACTTTTATGGTTTATTCTTGTTTTCTTAGTTCTCTAGCCTAGATTGCAAAGAAAACTATTTTGAAAAATGTGAATTAAATTAATTTCATTCATAAACAAAACAATGTCTTTTTAAAGCAATTAGTATTGAAAGTGTCCATTTATAATGAGAAAACACTAATTCTTATAGAAACAGAACAATACAAGTAAAGTTAAAAAAACCTTCACTTCAAACTGTGATGGAACACTTGGTTTTAGATAGACAATATTTTGTCCATGTTACACTTAAAAAAACAACTGACAAAATCTGCTAAAACAGATACCACTGACTTATTGCATTAACACTCCACAAACAATTTCAGGCGTTACATCTTATTTAGGGATTTGCTTTAATTTACTTTTACAATTAAAGTTTGAACTCTTCAGAATTTATATAATACTTTCAGGTGTTTATACCTGGCTTAGTTTAACTGACAAAAAATTGTACAATTTTAGTAACTGGTTGACAAGTTAAAAATGGTTTTCAAAAATGACTTCCAACTTTAAAAAACACTTTCACAATCCTCTATAAATGTATGGTATATTGTTGCAACCTAGGGATTAATGTCACACAGTATCTGTTATTTGTCCCATAGTTTGTCCAATTCCTCCAATTCACTAAATACACAAAGAGTCAATCTGGGGCAATTTTTGTGTGCCCTGCCACAGACATACTCCACATAATTCTCTCATGTACACCTGAAATTTAAAACATTCCCGGGTTACATGCAAGATTATATTTAATTGCATTTAATAATGCTTTTAATTGATATTTAGAAACAAAGTTTAACAATATTCTAATTTCAAATAAACGGTTTTGTATAATTGCACTATACATTTACAACACACATCTTTAGTTTGACTTCAATGTTGAATGGACTAGCTGATTCTACATAACAGCTACAGATGAAAAATGTAAGGTGAAATTATTAAGAAATAGCAACAGAGTGTTTTAAAATATGAACATGTTTCTTAGATTTCTGTAAGGAAGCTAACTGGTTAACTTTCAAAACTAGGTTGTTGAGTCAGTTTGACAAAACTATGCCATCACTAAAAACAAAAACTCAGGTTCATAACATTTAAAGAACAGGTAGCTCTGTGAGCAAGTTAGAACTTAAAGTGATTACTCTGACTACCCATGGAGTTTAATCAGTCTACTGTCTGCTATTCAGTTCTCTTTCCATTTTCATCATATAATCCCAGAATATGAATTTAAACAGCCTAAACAAATGATAATTGATTGTTGCAAGTGTGTGGGTACAAAGTACTAGCATAAGGTGTATGTATATATGTTAGTTATAATATGAGGGCCCATGAATTGAACAATACTTAGTCTGTTTTTCTTGTTTAGAAAGACATGCAATCTTACCTATTAAATCTAGCCATATTGCATAGCAAGCAAACATATCATTAATTTTGTCCAGCTGCATTGTCAATATGTATCTAAAATGAATGGAAAAACAAAAGTAAATATAATGCAATCATTTTGAAGATTTGAAAATGTATCTCTGCAAGTATCAGATACTGACATTATAAATCAATTTTTATTCTGAGACCATACACATATGTTCAACAGTAACAGTGACACAAAAGTATCAAATAAAGATCTGCTATTGAATGCTGTTTTAGGAATTTTTTAACCTGTAAGTATTTTCAATCCTTATATATGCTTGTATTCATCTGTAAAAGGCAATTATATAGTTTTTGTAGGAGAATAAATGCATTCAGTTCAGGAGTAGTTATAATATATATTGCAAAAATGTGATATTATGACATAAAAAGGTTATTCTGTCAGCCAATATATATGTTTTATCTTAATTCAAAACTTTAAATCTCAATATATCATACCATGGAATTCAATTGTTATATACATGTAGTTTTGTTACAAAAGCACTGTTGGGAGTATTTGAAACCCTTGCAGACCATAAAAAATAAATACCTGAAGTACATTTTGTGTATCTTGCATCTACAGTTGGACATTCAGCTGTATTGTGAAATTTTATTGCACATTCTGCTGCCTTCCAAGTGCACTGACTTTCATCTATCAAGTAGAATATCTGAGTCTCTGTAAAAGAAAGAGGTATAAAACTAAATACATTTTCCTGCCATTTTATAAAAAAAATGCAATGTATATATATATAACAGAATGTGTGACTGCCTAGCAAGTACTGAGAAACAATTTTTGGCAAAAACTATGCAAGTTAGAATTCAAAAGCAGATCTGAATCATAAATTTACTTTTTCATTTGTTATATTTAAATGAAGAAACAAAAAGGACATACTTATAGTATACATGTATAAGCTCTGTTAACAGTATCTGGTCCTTCAGCACACACATGGCATTTCTTTGGTGTCCCACTTTGGCCCAAGTTGTTGAGACTGATGGAGATAAATAGGTTGTTGTATTCAGCATCTAGTCTGCATGGTTGGCTGCCTAAAACAAAAGAAAATTCTATAAATATAATGTCACAATTAGTATACTATGTGAATGTTGAAATTAATTTGATAAAGTTTGATAAAGCATGCAAGCACAGGGAACAAATTACCAGTTCATAACCATAATTTACAGCAAGTTCTTGTACTATACCTACTGTTTACATGCAGAGTGTTTCACTTCAAAGTTGGATTTTAACAACTAATTCCCATACAGACATATCCATGTATGATCTTTGGTAAAGGTAGGTCATATGCAGTATGTTTACTAAAATCTACAAGTTTTGAACAAGCAGATAATGTACCATGATATTTACTGCAACCACAAGAACCCATTTTAGATTTATTTACAAAGTAATTACTTGTATTTTATCATTCTCAAATAGATCTTTTAGCTCTGAACAAATTCATTATCATCACTCAGCATCAACAGCAGCACAAATCATATAATAGCTGTGACAGTATACATGCATAATATATTTATAATCATCATAATCTGTACCATCTTTCCATGGATTCTAACCATGTTGATGAAGTAAAGAGCTAGCCAAACATTGAGACTGTTGGAATTCCTTTTCAACCAGACATCCACTGCAGTATAGCACAGGTTGACAACCTAAGTTAAAGTCTTTGGCAGGATAAAAAATTGTTCTTGGCAGAGAACATTCAACCTGGCTCATTTCCACAGGTCTACAATTAATTATATCTACAGTATATTTGAATGTATGTGATCAACATAACTTGGTTGCTATCAACAAACCGTTGCTACATGATTCCTTGGTGTCAGTCTTACTTCCGGGTCTAAAAATATCGAAAAAATGATATTGTTCTCTAATAACAGGTGAGAAATAAAATACTTACTTGATTAGAAGGTGGTACAAACACATCCAGCGTCAACATCAACTACATATGTGCGTATCTAACCTTTCAATCGACTTTAAAAAGTAAAAGTATTCAGCACTTTGACCTTCGCGGAAATACACCGTTTATGACGTAATCGGTACTCAGCAGATTAATCAATAGCTTGTGATATTTGAATTGTCATAGGTTGTTTACCACGAAATGAAACTTCTTGATGATTAATGCATGTAAATCAGTGATTAAAAGTAGCGACCTGTAATTCTTTGAAAGTTTACAGATCATTTTTTTAGGCAAATATGTCAAAATTGAAGAGAAAAAATGGCGCTTGTTAATCTCGCGTTTTCTCGATAACGACGTCAACGTCCAGAAGCCCCAGAATTGCATTCCACGCCACAAATTTTAAACTTTATCACAAGTAAAGGTTTATATCCGTTGAAATGAAAGCAATTAAGTAAAAATAAATGTTTATATGGTAAGTATAACTGAAATTACCCCACCCACCACCCTTAAATATATAAGTTGCACTTGCTGCATTTACAATCCAAAAACAATACGACAGTATTTTTTCTAAAACTACTGCTTTGGACCTTGTACTAAATTTGAAAAGCAGAGGTCAAGGTCAATGTCATTTCAAGGTCAATATCACGTAAAATTCATAAAAAACATTAAACATCATACACAGCATTACTTATAATACATTCAACTTTTTATTTTTCTACTTAATGGCACGTCTATATAGCACAAGCATGTACCAAATTATCTTTGAATAAAAAAGAACTTGAACAATAGGCATTTTACATAGATAATGTTATGTAGTTTAAGGGTACTTAATATTTTTCAGCAACATTTTTGATACATGTGTTTGTAATTTCAGTATGAACATAAACACACTGATAAACTGACCATACACAGTAAGCTTATTTGAGATGGAATATATGTATATGTTTTCAAGAGATATTCTTAAAGTAACTACAGCTTACCACCATATGAAAGTACATGTACATATCATGTACGTTTACCCCACCCACCATGTTAATGTAAGCTTTCTTCTTGCAATGCCAGCCCATATTGCATACATAATATAATGAAAACTAAATGTCTAAACAGAGTTTCTGCACTAACTGTTATAATTTTTTATCTCAAGTTATTTCTGAAGTCATAACAATTTTCAATTTCATTATTAAACTAAGTCGATACGAGTGTTTACAGTGTATTTAAGTAAAATTATACTGAAACTGAAATGCCCAACATTGCTTATTAAAAACATACAACGTATGTCATGACCCCAATGATAATAGTATCAAGGTTAAGGATGTCTGATGATGGTAGACGAATTTCAAAAGCTCAAGATAATACATTGCTTCAGTGGTAATTATAGTACATTGTACAAGGTCAAGGATGCCTGACGATGAACAAATTTCAAAGGCTCGAGACAATACATTGTCGTCAGAGTTAATACATGGAGCTGGTAGACAAAATAAAAGATAATTCCTGAAAGTCTTTACAAGGACAGTAAGCTACTTGGGAGTCAATTTGTTTATTACTTTGATACTAAACCAACCATGTAAACAGTGCCCTACATGTCCATGTACGAACTAAATATTAAATTATTTTCGACTAGTTAATAACTAAACCTATTTACAAAATGTACCAGTATAAGTTTGCACTGTGCATGCACAATACATTTTTCTTATCTGCACGAATTAATGATATTTACTTTCACCACCCTCTCGAAGCAGACAGAAATGAAACTGAAGAAACAACAAAAGGCTAAAATGCTTAGCTCAAAGATGTGATGTAGAACTGCAAAATTAGGAATGTTCTGTGACAACAGGTATGAAGGTACTTGGAAATGTTTTCCATGAAAAAGCAATGCTTGTCAAGCTTCAGAAAAAGTAAGATGTTGTATACAACCATTCTATTAGCCCAGCCTACCAATTATGAACTCGTGTATAATACTCTTAAGCGTTGTAAGGAGCAATTGAGTGCTCTTGATCAAGATTTTTGTCCAATAGCATTCGATATGGGTTTGCAGTAGAGATTATATAATCGTGACAAGGTCTTATGAATATGGTGTGTGGCGTCATTCTTTTAGATCGGGAATGCACTTGCTTATGCTTTTAAAGATTGATGGTGTTCTATAATTACGCTGTCTTCTCCATTTTCGAATCTGGTGTGCATCTTCTCTGACAATCCATCCCAGCTTGACCTAGACAATGCAACAGTCTTTAATGCCTTTGTTAGATGAGTTCAGTGCTAAAGGGCGGGAAGCATCACCAACGTTGGCCTTTTGGGACAATTACCTTTAGAACATTTGAACACCATTCAAATTGTATCTAAATGCATCTAGGCATACCCTCTTTGATGTGTATGAAACAGTCGGTCTCTGTTTTTATCATTTTATCTTTGCATCAAGCAGAACAATATATGCATGAGATATGTGCTATTTTGTATTGAAAATACAAAGACTACCTAATATTGTCCACAACAGTTACTTACGCAAGGTCAATTTAACTGATATATTACTGATTTGAAGTAACTGGAAAAAAAACGTTAAAGCAAACGGCTTAAGCAAACGGCTTTATTGACAAGCCGTGATTTGGCCGAGTCTGTGACAGCAAAATTTCCCAATTGATTAAAATAAGCAGATGATGTTGACCAAACAAGACCACATCATACAGAGTCATTTAGGCAATTTTAAAATGACCCCTATAGAGCCCTTTTCTTTACTGACACCCCTTGCAAGCTGGTAAATATTGCGACTGTAGTTCCTCTTCAAACAGAAAGTTCCCTTCTATATTGTAATATCGAAGGCAGTGCTAATCTTGAAGGCTTTGTTGAAGTTGCTTTGTTGCTCCCAAAGACAAGATGGGAGCTGTTGGCAGGTATTATAATTGTGCCAAAGGCAAGCCCCAGGTCCATTGATATACCAATTAAGAGATGTACATTCGTCTCCTGGCTATAAACTCTTTTGTTGTGTAGCAGAAAAGCAGTGTTTGCTGGTGATGGTTTGGGAGGCAATATATTCTTTTCCTAAACTAACCTTTGTACCAGAAGAAGCATATATTATATTGATATTGAATGCTAGGTCTGATCATTGCAAGATAGCAATATAGTCTGCATTTTAGCCCCGATACAGACGTTATGGTGATGCTGGAACACCATTTCAACTGCATCGGCGCTAAAATTGTGTATTTCCAGATAGGCAAACACTCCTATAAATACAGTGCTCAATGTCACTTTACTTTGCATTTTTTCTTCCCCGACATCTGGGTAACTTGATTTTATTCTCCCTCAGTATTGTTTTGAGGGTTGTGACACAACATGCCTTTTCTTTGCAATTTGCAAAAAAACAACACATGAGCTACTGACTGATGTTGTAGGCACATGCAAGGATATGTGCACTGCTGAGTGTGCATATGAATCACTGTAACAGTGGCATGTGGCTATGGGGCAAGCATAGACAGCCACTGTGTTGTTTTCATGCATTGAATAAAATTGGGATTTCCGCAACAATGGTAATATGTATTAAAATCAATGATGGTCATTTTTTTTGTTGGAAGTTTTGCTATACTTTGTACTAAAAAAGACTGTAAAATTGTATTTCTTTAACCTGATACTGATTTGTAGATCGTAACGTACTTCATAATGAAAAATAGATAATTGTAACAATTATAACACTTACTGCAGAAACTATGTTTACACATGAATATTTTGTTGTATTATAAATGCCATATGGACTAGCATTGCAAGTAGATAGCCTTCAATAACATGGTGGGTGGGGTTGTACATGTACAATCACATGTACTTTCATATAAAATGTATAATGGTTAGCTGTATACATATAGTCACATTGAGAATATCTCTTGATTACATGTACTTATTTTCCATAAGCTTACTGTCTACGGCCAGTTTTTTAGCGTGTATAATTTATCTTCATACTAAAGTTACCATCACATGTAGCAAAAATGTTTTTGAAAAATATTAGGTATCCCAACTATGTGATATTATTTAAATTGTCTATAGTTGAGGTTCTTTTTCATTCAAAGATAGTTTGTTACATTCTTGTGCTGTATAACTGAGCCATATAATAGATAAAAATAAGTTGTATATATTATAAATAATGATTTATACGATATATAATACTTTTTATGAATTTTAGGTGATATTGACTTTGGAATGACATTGACCTTGACCTCCATGGCTAATACAATTTAGTACAAAAGAATCAAAGCAGAAGTTATAGAAAAAATGTTTGTTAAACTGTTTCCTGATATATTTATAACAAAAACACTGTCGTATTGTTATGGATTGTAGATGCAGCAAGCCAGAATGAAAGATTTTAGGATGGTGGGTGGGGTAATTTCAATTATGCTCTCACCATATAAACATTTCAATTTACTAAATTGCTATTATATCAAGGGATTCAAACCTTTACTTATTTTAAAGTGTAAAGATATGTGTTTAAACATCATTTATACAATTTATTAGATTTGATAATTGGTAGAAAG
>JAFMSR010000018.1:23734497-23870895 GCA_022818135.1 Saxidomus purpurata | reverse complement strand
AATCCCTATTGATTGCGTCACAAGTTCAGGCAAATCTGAAAAATGACCTGTACAATGTATACCTGAGAACTTTACATCTTGGAGGACAGAGACAAGATCGGCGTTAGATGGGTAATACTTTGCTCAAGGGCACGTGGCCTAAAGTGGCTTCACCAATGGCTGAACTCTTGTCATACTGGTTGTGAAACAAATTTTGGCGCACATTGAACTGATAAAACCAAAAAGCGAAACCCAACCCTAACTGGATCATGTATAGTAAAAATGCGGGAGGGGACTTAAAGTAATGGTTTTTCATGAAAGTTTATGAAGTTTTGTCGCCAGTTTGGCTTCATCATAAATATGAGCTCAGATCTGAATGGTCCTAATACATACTTCCAAGATTAAACGAAAATATAAAGTCTGGTCATCATCTGCATCAGTAACAAACTTTTTGAACAGAATGATTACTTGCTACCACCATGGGGTAAGGTTTGAAATGCCAGTTTGCCCATTGAAAACACTCTAAGAAATTCTGCTCCACATGCAGCTCCAAAAATCGGGAAAAAAGAAAACAAACATAAGGAAATGCCTGTCTATTATGTGCAAACGCGTTGGTTGGTGAACAGAGCCAGAACCGCTTTCATGTGTTTTATTCTCAACATAAAAGCGAACATACTTCGTTTTCGGATCGATTTGATCTGAACGTTAACAGTATTAATCGCAGAGCACACGCATTATCAGGCAATGTATCAAGCAAAATGAGAGACTCGCACGAGACAACATCAGCACTGCGCATGACCGATAAATTTTATTGGAAGTGAGTACTGCTGGAATACTTTTCTTTTTCTCTTTTTTTAAAGCTTAATGTTACTAAGATAAATTTATTTCACATCAAAACCTTTAACATTCTGTTGGAATAATATTCTATACATGTGAAGAGCGATTCACTAATTCACATCGCGCAAAATGATTCATGATGACGTACTCTGTTTTAAAGATTTATACTATTAAGGTCCTTGGTAAAATTTAACTGGACATTTTTACTTAGTACGCACCCTAAACCTAGTTTCTAAGTTGACAAGAAAAAAAACAGGCACGTGTGTTGCATATTTTTCTGTTACGTAGAAACTGAATAACTTCCCAAAAAATCTAGAATCAGTTGTCATTGCATTTCACAGGCTATTTCTAACAAAACATTTTTCACTATATGCATTCAGGCAATTCTTCAAGTGTATATTATACATGAACCACTTTAAATGTTAAGAGATTATAGCAATGTTATTACTACAAAGACTGTGTAATAAAATTCGTGAAAAGAAATGCCTTACAGAAAAATGCAATTCAAAACTAATTCTTATCTAAACATCAATATCGTCCATTTGCGTTGAATAAATAAATTATTCATTTACCAAACAGGCGATTGGTTGGACACGGTTTTATATTATTGTCCTCATTATCGGCGAAGCAATCAGCTGATAGTGCAATACCATCTAACAAAAGGAAAACCCCGCCCACATAGTTTAATATCGTTTCTAACGTTTTGTTCCGTACTTCGCTTTTCAAATCCAGCGCAAAAACCATTGTGTATAAATCCGAATATCAATTAATTCTATCATCACAGTGTGTTGAAATGTTCGAGCTTTATCCCAAACCTGATCTGTGGTTTTTTTTTCTCTTCAAAACTCTGTGTTAATTGAGGCATTAACATTATGCATACCAGCGGGGTATGTACCGACATCAATAAAACGCACACATCGTTTCACATTAATTGAAAGAGAAAAATATTAACCTGTACAGTTTTCTCAACATTTCAAATGCGTGATGCAATCTGCAACAAGACGCCCTTTCTATTAAACAGGTTTCTTTTCAAAAAAAGCAATTTTAGAAATTAAAAAAAATAAAACTGAATAGCTTACCTTAAATTTAGAGGAACGTTACCAACCACAGATGGACTGTTTATCCCTTTACCAATTTATATATTTTAAACACGAAGTTATCTTTATAAGTTTTATACGTAGTTTTGGTTTTCATTTTTTTCGTGTTTTTAAGGGATAGCTTCCGTATTTACTACTGTGAGGTCACTTGCTTGTTCAATATTTTGTCAAAACCTGTCACATTAAGAATTAATTAAACTTATTTGATATAATTACACCCGCAGGATAGGAATTTCGAACTTCTGAGTAGGTAAGTAACCACGTTTTCCTGGCCTCGCGTCGTTTTAAAGATCGATTGACCAACTACTGACGTTAACCGGAAGTCATCAAATATGTTATCTGCCTTTTGGCGCTTTTTATATATGTATTATAACTATTCAAATAAATGGTTACCATATATTATAATAAGTTTTATGCAGTTTGAGAGAAAACAACATAAATATTTACGACAGTACAACGCCCTGGTCCGAGCTTTAACATATTCAGTACAGTTAAACATAGATTTTTCGAGTAGATATAAATATTCGTTGAAATTTGCAGTTCTGAATTCTCTTTCAGAAACGTACTAACTTACGAAATCTTTTTGTTTTTTTTCTGTAATAGCAGTATTAGTTTTAGTTTATTTCTACTACTTTATTGTACTGGTTCTATGTCCATCCGGACTATGTGAGTATAGGGTAACGAAACATGTAGAAATGTGAGTATTAGGCTAAGAAACATGATGGCTACTTGCAATTACACCCAAATTTACAGTTGCCTTAAAATTACTTAGTCATCCCACCATTCTATACATCAGTTTTCTACCTTTGAACTTATAAAATGTAATAAGAAAAGGTGTACATACCGCCTTAATTCCTCAATCAACATGAAGACAGTTCCCCATAACACGTTTTATCGGCATTCTAACATTCCCCTACCATTTTGAATAAAATTAAAGATATGAAAACACAATAAATGTGTGCGTATTGAATGTATACAGTGTGATAAATGTAAAACTTGATTGTTCTGGTAACAGTCTGTGCCTTCATTTTAATTTTTCTAATTTTCTAAATCATGATTAAAGATTGCTATCGCCCAATATGTGCACATTGTAGTTATAATACTAGTAGTCGTATGCGAACCACTTGTCGATGTTTGTATGTATGCTCACCTGTGATGAGTAACGGTTTTAATGAACCCTTTTAAAGTCAAAGGTGCGATCCTCAACGGCTATAAGAAACAGCCCAAACACAGCGCGAAACTTGTACCTCAAGCTTGTTTAGACACTGAGTTCCGAAACTGGACATACTTTCAGACTAGGCATATGCAAAATATAACAAATATATGACGAATCAACAAATTAAGTAAATCACTGACACAAAATATAAACCGCCACAAATAAAAATATCAGGTTTTTCAGTGTTTGAGGAATAGAACAAAAGACATATAATTTTTAAAAAAAGTGTTAACATTTTGGATCTGCATTACAAAAAAAAATGTTTTAAAAATTACTCAAAAGCTGACTCGATTATCCGTCGTAGCTTACAGGGAGTCAAACCGTTTCACAATGAGGAAGCTTAATTGTACCAGAAATATTTGCCGACAAGAACCCTTGGGGTTTCCTTCACCATCAATTAAGATCCTTTCTTAAAGGTATGTGTATGTTAATGTATCATTTGCCGCAACAGATTGTTCGGGTCTATTCACAGTTTGTTATAGAACAAAGAACAAGTAAATTACCCCCTCTCTCACGTTAAAAATGCGAATATGTCCGTGAGTCACACTAGTCAGACTTACATCAGTTATGAACGGAAAAAATAGCAATAGAATGCGCCATCTTGTCTTCATAAAACACATATTGATGTCATGTTGTATATTGTAGAAACTATAAGGATTTCAAAAATCAATATGACGGTAAAATTTCTAGATCTACACGAAAAACTATACTTTGGTCTCGTAACCTTTCAATTTTAGACCGGACGGTAATGCTATGTCTTAGCAATCTACTCAACATTTTGCAGAGAATTGTTTACAAGTGTTGAAAAAAGAAGTGCAATGAAGACTGCTATAACTAAAATGATTAACAAAAATTTCATGACACAGATTAAAATGCTGTCAGTGGCCTTTTGGACTATGATGAAACCTTGAAAATCTTGACAATGTACTCAACAGCTCTGTTGTTTCTCAGATAGTGAACCCACAAAAATAAGTTGACGTCATATATTGACATGATAATGCTTCCTTCTCTGATGTTACCGGGATGATAATGGAGATCGTGTATACCAAGAAGAAACAGTGCAGAAAAACAAACGAAATTTTAACTAACGAATCAACGAGAACACTTTTTGACAAGATGTTACTAGATGTATAAAACAAATAAAAATTTAGCTTAACATATTGCTTTGAAATAATAACTTCCTCTCTAACATTATTTCTACTGTCAGCATAAGTTACACAGATACCTCTATTACATTACTCCAAGTTTTTTCCCTCAGACTCAACTGTATATGCCTTATATACGCATAATGCATATATCGTAACTGTATATTTATGAGCAAAAGTTCTGGTCACTCCCGGAAAGACCGCCCGACCACGGTCATATATATGCATCGGTCATATATCTGCCATGAAACCGTTTACAGTGACAGATTAATAACTCCAAACGAAAGCAGTATACAGCACAGGCGTAACATTCGGTTGTACCAAACTATGATGGGTTATTTCGCCTTACAAATTTTCAATGTATCAATAATATTATGAACTATTATGTATATATGATGTGTTCTGCTAGATACTGTAAGGGTCCAAATTGTGAAATGGTAACCACGAGAACCCAAACGACAATTAATACAACAGAAGCAGACGATCGCGAACCCTGACAATATGCACGAAGACCCGCCCAGCAACCCCATAAGAGAGAGGTCAGTACAGCCAAAATATGTGAGTCTTTCTCGCGACGCCGGTCTTGACAATTGTCATTACATAGTTTGAAAAATCTGACTAGAACATGGTTTAATTAAATCGAGCCTTTCTTCTTAAACTAAATTTGCTGTGCAAAAAAATAAGGAAAACATACTACAAATGTATATATATTTACGTGCGTATGCATTTCATTTAGATTAATTTATCCCAGAACGGTTGTGACAACGAACAAATACACTGATGAATAAATTTAGCGAAAAAAAATCGCAATGTTCTTATTACGCTCAAGCCGTATAAAGTTCCTGCTCCGGGTTACTATAGTATATTTAAATGTTTTACGTAGGTTTTGGAGGATACTCGCGCCAGTTAGATCGGTCAAACGCTTATCCATAAAGTATTGTTCTATTCTTGCTTTAATTATTTCAACTTTCGGCTCTAGAAATTGTAGGTAGGGAAAACAATCAAAAATGTATGAATTTCTGGACGAAGATAAACGAAATATGTTGTGTTTATTAGAAAATCTAAAGAGTTGATATATCAAGCAAATTAATGGTTTTAGGACAGCATTTTGCATTCGGTTTTTTTCCTGAAATATACCCATTGTTATATAGTTTTATTACCGAGTTTTGAAGGACGTTGTCATTTGATCAACATCTGAATCATCTTGATTTGAATGTTCTTATAAGCTGATTGGGTACACGTAATTTAATACTGGTGTCACATTTTTTTCGCAGCAATACATTTGTATATGAATATATTTATTGTTTAAGACAATATAAAATGAAATTTCTACAAATTGAAGTATTCCAAAGACTATTAAATTTTACGTAAATATATAACATTCTATTTTTACAAATTCAAACTTCTGAAATGATAAAAAGGGTAAAAGTCAATAAAATATACAACAGCATGAAGAGATTTGCATGGGGCTACTTTGATGTTGGTGGTATGTTATTGTTTGCAGATATAATAATCATAAAACACTATAGAACGTTCTAGTTGCAGGATATTACAGAAACATTTCCTCTACTTCTGACTTTTGTAAAATTATATTCCAGTTCCAGATCGAATAAACTTTACTAAGGTCGTGACTGAATGTATTATGTATGTGCATATACGCGTATAATACACATATGATAATTGAATAAATACGTCTGCTCTGATTTATGTATATTAGTTCACACAGTTTATGTATGAATAAATTGACATTTACTTCTCTTTCACCTGTCTCGCCTTTATACTAAGATGTATTTTTACTGATTAAACACACAACAATTCGGTATTGTTTCGTAATGGATGGACTTTGAAAACTAGAACATTCACATAAAAAAACAGTGTACAAAGGAAAATGTAATGCATGTTTCATACATGTATCGTTTGGGATGCCAACCTTTCTGTCCGATTAATAAAGACGAACCCATGCTAATTTAGTTACAATAAATGTATGTATTTTGTTTAGTTTTCTTTAACGCCATAAAAAGCATGTTTTTAATTACTTTCCCCTTTCATCATCATCTTTCAAGTGTAAATTATTTCAATAAAGTGTATACTACATTTATCTTGAAAGCAGACGAGAGAGCTATTTTAGTCAGTGACCTTAACCTTTATTGTAATATTTAATAAATGTATTTCTAAGTTCATGTATTTTATTAATGATAATAAGGGTGCGTATGATTTGAGTAGCACATATAACACAGGCTGGGAATGAACAAAGATCCTTCAGATCGCAGTCTGGGACATTTCTCTAAACCCTTTACCTACTGATTGGTTCAGTCAATACAATCGCCAGAACCAGAGATTTCAGTAGGGTCACAGCTATAGATGTTTCAGACAGGCCATAGATATTCCGACTTCCAAATAGACAAAGAGATTTCATACAATTCACAGGAATTTTTAGAATGATCACAGAAATTTCAGACAGGTTACAGAGATTTCAGACAGCTCACAGGAATTTCAGACAGGTCACAGAGATGTCAGACAGAGATTTCAGAGAGGTCACACAGATTGCAGACAGGCCACGTGAATTTCAGAACTGTCACAGAGGTCGAAAACGGTCACAGAAACTCCTGAGTGGTCATAGAAAATTCAGACAGGTCACAGAAATTACAGACAGATCACAGAGATTCGACTCATTAGGGACATAGCTTCATAATGTTCAATGACATTCTCTAATCAAAAGGGAAAAATACGTCCTAAACTGTAACGTCAACGTAAGAAAAATTGTAACTTAAAGATGTTTTTGTGACGAGATTGACAAGCAAGCTTCATATTTATCAAACATTAATTTACCCTTAACTATTCCTATTTTTTCTGAAATAGATATATAAATAAATAAATATTTAATAAATGAATAAATAAATAAATAAAGTATAATACAGCAATTGTTCATAGCCTTTGTGGTTATATAGCCCGTGACTTATTTGATGTTGTTAAAACTTATTGGGCTTTTTATTTCCATTGTCATTTTCAAAGTATAATTTTACTGATTCTTTTTGTAAAATATATTGCAACAAAGGAAATAATCGCATTAAGGTCTATAAAGTCTATGTTATATTAATATCCAATATGGCCATGTTGAATCCTGGTCTAAAAATTAATTTGAAAAAATAGTTGATGCTTTGAAAACCTGTAAGAAATGTGCAGTTATACCGGGTTATTTCTCTTTTTGACAGGTATAAATTAACAAAATTTTCATTTTTGATTAGCATTTTTAAAACTGATTGTAAATAAGTGTCTGTCTCTGTCTGTTTAACATTTTTTCACTGAATTTCTACATTTTAAATGTGAATGTCACATTTTAGATTCATGTATTTTGATTAAAACTGTGTTAATGTTAATAATTTTAAGAATATAAATCAGTGATTAATAATGTCTTAAACTTTCTTTAACTTGGGACGATGACTTTTGAAGGTAATATCACTTTTAAAAAATCTTTACAATCTAATTTAATATGAAGAAGATGACGTCTATAAACCGTATACATATAGCAATTATAATATCTGAAGCACTTCCTTCCACTATTTTTTAATTCATCTATGCAATTATCATTTATTCATAAGCAAATCTAGCACGGAATTTCGATACTGTTTCGACAAAGTCTCAAAGGCGCCTGAACAAGGAATTGAGAAAATTAAAAACTTTATATTAAAGTGTTATTGTCTTTTATAAATGATTTCCTCATCTTATTTAATTTAACATATATAGAACACATGCTGGACGCTTATGACGAGGTAGGATGAGGCGGCTGGAATGAGAGAACACTCTGTTCTGTGACAAGAGTCAAATTAATATCTATTTTAATTACCTTAAACATTTTGCATGCGCCAAGTTCCACTTTATGAGCGTTTGCGGAGCATTCCTTATAACATTGTAAGTTCCTTTTCTGTTGATCCTGACCACGACTATTTCCTATATCTCCACGTGGAGGCTGCATTCCTTCTCTCGTCAGTTGCTCATTCACATTCACCATTGGAATTAAATCCAAGAAATAATCCCGAAAACAGTCTCCCGCTTAACAGTTAATCAAGATTTTATACAACAATACCTTCTAACATATCATTAAGTATGTATGTATTGCAAAGCGAGGGCAAATATTTTTTAAAATGTCACTGTCGGCCATATTTGATAATCATTATTCAAATGAGACGCAGGTATATTCTCGCGTTTCAGACAGTTAACGTAGCATGCTTCAACGAATAGCTGCCGAGCACAGATCGTTCGTGTTTGATAAAAGACATCTAAAGATTTTTTGCATAGATTTGTTTTTACGGTCTAGTAGAGCGTTCAGAATGAACCATAATGTCACATTTGGAGACTTTGTATACGAGAGGTCGATATATAGATAAATATGACAGCTATGTGAATATATGTTTATTGATGAATCACCATTCACTAACGAAGGTGATTAAGCGAATGTTAATGCAGGGACTGTGCAAAGGCCAACTGTAAAGATTTACACTGTATAAATCTACATGTAGCTAATAATTTAATTGGTGGACGCCCTGCATAATTTGATCAATATTTGAAAAAAAAAACTGAAACAAATGAGGATTCCTGTGTTGGTGTCAAACGAAGCAATACATAAACAATGTAACAACAAGGACAATTTTCGTCCGCCCAACTTTTAGTAAGATCTTAACGCTTATCTCATTGTTTTATTACCTCTATCAGCATGGCAATGTTCAATTTTGTACTATATTTTCATATTGTCTCCGTTTCATGGATGATATATAAGACAAAATGATCTTGTAAGCTATCTCAGACTTGATAGCGATTTTAGACCTGACATTCACACATGTAAAAAATTCCTCCCGTTTTAGGCATGGTAGACATTTTTATCTTTTAAACCAGTTGTTTCTCCTGCCTTACCTCAGTGACACTCGTTTCTCACCTCTGAAGAAGCACTGACAGCATCGCTGCTTTTTGATAAAGACTTAAAATGTTATCTCGGGTGACGTGAAGCTAGTTGATTCCCTTTGGAATGACTATCATCGGGTCTAAGTGAGAACAACATTGTCTTGGTAATTGGTCTCTGGTATTATTAGTGTTTTATGGTTCGTCACGCTGCACTGTGCATATCTCTCTGTTATCTTATTTTAAAGATCAACATCAATAAATTAAATGCCTTTGGATTTCTATTTTGAAGGGTGGTCAAGATTTTCTAACAGTCAGTTTATGTAGGCACAACGTTTTATAGCTTAGTAGTTCGACAAATTTAGAGTTCTCATTAAATCAACGCTGGTTTCCGCACGGATGAGGCACATGCACCCACTATCCCTAAGGCAAATACAGGTTACCTCTGATTACCACAAGTAATCATTTTTCACACTTAGTATCACCCCCATGTAACATATAGCTACTATACCTGACCTTGGCCATTTCCAGCAGGCTGTCGTAAATGTTCAGTATTAGTCAGACGATCGATGTTTTAATCTTTTAATTTTATTTCTGTTTTCAATTATGCTAAAATTTAAACTTTGACTAGATACTTTCTCCCAAGTCTCACTTTAACCTGACAAAACTTACTGCCAGGAATTTTATTACCTCACTATTTATATAAATGACATAGCTTTCTCTTCACGGACGATTAACATTGACCTATATGCAGACGATTCGACTATGTATGAATCAGACTGCAGCATAAATAATATCGAAGCTAATCTCCAAGAAAATTTAAATGAAATTACTAGATGGTGCAAACTAAACAATATGTCTTTACACCCAGGTAAATCAAAGTGTATGCTTATGTCAACAAAATACAAAATAATGAATGCCCAAGAATTGCATTTGTCGATAGAAAATATTTCTCTTGAAAATGTTAAAGTGCACAAAGTTCTTGGTGTTTTAATTGATAATACTTTGTCATGGAAAAATCAAATAATAATATTAATAATAATAATAAAATCTTTATTTCACGAAGGTAACACAAATAGACATTTATACAAATTTGTATATACATCACAATTTCATTGTGGCCTTCCATAAATAACAAACGTTCATACAAATACATACATTCACAAAATTGCACACATGCAGGTACAAACACTTTCAACACAAAACCCATACAAATTATAATTGACAGACACTCAGAAAAATAGCATCATAGCAAAATAGAATATATTTACAAATTAATCTCATTATAAACTAAATGTGTTACTTGTAATTAGTTTTGATTATGTAACAAATATAATTTATAATTCTTTTTGAACAACGTTACAGATTTAGAGTGACGAATATGCACAGGAATGTTATTCCAAATAATATCCAAGGTATGCAGTAAACTAAATTCTAAAATAGCACTGTTAAAACGAATACTGTTTTACTTGTCTGATGATATGAAGATGATGTATTATAATGCATACATATTGCCATGTTTTGACTACTGTTGTACAGTTTGGGGCAAGGGGATAAGTTCAAAATCAGATGTTAACAATATTCTAAAGATTCAAGAAAGGGCTGCGAGGATTATTTTAAATAAGCCGGTTTTAACGTGTTCCTTGGATATGTTTCGTGAATAAACTGGCTTACGTTTGAACACAGATGTGCATATCATATGGGTTTGCTTATTTTTAAATGTAAAAAGCAGCTCTTACCGATTTATATGTCAGAATTAATAACATTTTCAAGTAATAGGACTCCGTTCTTCAGAACGAAATGAAGTCATTCAATTGAAACCACGTACAAATTATTTAAAAGATACATTTAGCTACAGCAGCAATGAAGTGTGGAAAAAGATACCCACAGAAATAAGAAACTGTACAACAGTCATATCTTTTAACCGGAACTATAAGAAATTCTTATTCCAACTTCAATATCCAAATTAAACTGATATTACTGTTTTGCTGCCGGATATATAATGAATGCTGATGTTTATAAACTTTTTACTATTGTTTAACTGTTTCACTGAAACATGTGTGACTGATTAGGAATTTTTCAACTGTATAAATGCATCCATCATTAGTTAAAAGATGAGTGTTTGTCGGGTTCATTTATGTCATTTATGTTTTGTTTCATAATGCCATTTTTATTCAGGATTGTTTCTTTTTTCTTTTCTTTTTTGAAGGCCACATTGAAAATAAGTTAATATTTCGCATGTCTTAATGTGTTAACCTTCAGTAAATATAGATATTATTATTATTATTATTATTATTATTATTATTATATACTAACATTTCCGACGTGCACTTTAGTCTGCTCTCTGCCCCACGTGGCGTGCACGTCGCGGAGCAGGCGTGGGGTCTCGACGGAAACTAGATTAACACACACAACAGGATTTCGGTCCACTTCTACTTCGGTACATCGATCTAGTAACTGTCGGGGCCTCAGCTAACGACGAGGGGGGTGACTATGATAAGGGTCGTTTGTTATTACCAGCGCAGCAACGAAGACGCACGGTGTGAGAAGACCACTACTCTACCAGAATCCCTGTGTGCCGGTGACGAGTGACGGGTGTAAGGGTACACTACACACACAACAGCACGATGGCGGCAGACGGTTCTCCTACAGAAGACAGAAGACCTCCCCCCCACCCCCTTACAGTGTTTGTGCTGGGGGAGGCATCCTTACTTGCCACGTTTCGGACTGGGTCATTCACATCTAGGTCAAATTGGCCGCGCAGGTGACCTACTTTTAGGACTTAATTTCTCTTTAGCCAGTGGAACTGAGAAGGAAGATGAGCGACTGACAGGATGTGCTCTGGGAAGCCTACGGACAGGGCCCTATTCTCCTGATTAGGCTACAGAGTCGAATCATGTGTGGGGCAGCTCTAGTTCTTGGGGTCGCATCATGCAGCAGGAAACCTCGAATGGGTGGTGTGCTAACTTCTGTTGGCCCGCCCAATCTGGGGAGCTCTGGAGTGGGTGGTGTGCTAGCTAACCTTTTTTTTGTTAGTTGGTCCACCCATGCCATAGGTGGAGCTAAATTACGCATAGTTGTGTTTTTTTGGCCGCACGGGTGGGTTTTTTCGTCTATGTCTTACCCACCCAAGTCTCTCGGCATTGAATGTGAAGGGTTCTCAGCATGTGGGAGACTTGTTTGCGAGTCTTTTGAGAAGCCTTTACAGTCATTTCTAGACAGCGAACTTCTGTCGTGAGATGAAACCTGGAGCACCTGCTGTGTCGGGACTGGGCTTCAGGGCTGAGCTGATGGGCACAGGCGACTAGTTTTGACTGTGAACATTGGTTCAGACTAGATACTGGTATAGGCGGACGCACAGCAAAACACCACTGCCTGTGTGTCTAGTCTGTCTCTCGAAAAGTGCCGGATGAGGGTTCACCGCAGAGAGGTGTTTCAGAGTACTAGGCCTCTTGTGAAACTCACCTCCGGCACTGTGCAAGGATGAGCGATATGGCACCCGGTGCCTTAAGCACATGTAGTGCGGCGATCGCACATCCCGGCTGAGAGACGCCAGTAAGCCTTATATGTGCTGCGGCCGTGGTCGAGGCCCGAGTTAACCACTATCACCAGAGTACAGGCTGTCGAATGCTCATTGGATATCTCACCAGGAAAACTAGCTGATGCTGACTGGAAATTGCAGTCAGGTAAATTTCTCCTGTTTCGGCTTCAAAATTCTTTTTTCTAGGCATGACGGGACACATGCCAAAATAAGCTACACGTGTAGTTTTTGGACGGTCCTTGATAAAATCTTTCAAATCAAATAAAAAAGTGCACTTTAGTCCTGCCTATAACACTCGCGAGAGGGGTTGGCAGTATCCAGAGTTAGATAGGATGACGAAAGAGCTTGGAAGCAGTTAAAAGTAGAATATTATACTCTTATATATACTCTATATACATGATTTCATTTCTCATGACCTTCACAGAAAGGGGTTGAAATGTTTCATATCTAATGTTCATTACGAAAAGTTAATCAATTATGCCTCGTGTTTGATCAAACACCTAGAATGTGGTATTTTAAGTCTGGTGCGGTGGATTATGGTTTCAAGCACTCTGTTCATTTCTGTAAAGTAATTGACTTAAAGATCTACGTAGATTTTTGAAGTTTTGCCTTTATAAGCCGATGTAAAATAAAGTGACCCCATGGGTGTGATCAGTTTTGACTTGTGATTGATTTCAACAATCTTGCTAGAGGTCCACCAGACAATATTACATGCTAAATATCTAAGATCTAAGCTTTGTGGTTTCAGAGAAAAAGATTTCTTAGTCTTCCTATAGAAGCCCTGTAAAAAATCAAGTGGCCCCCTGGGTGTGATCAATTTTGACCCGAGGTTCACTAGACAATGCTACAACCTAAATATTTTAGCTCCAGGCCTTGTGGTTTCAGAGAAGATATTTAAAGTTGATCCTATATAAGCCTCAGTAAAATTAATTGAACCCCCAGGTGGGGTCAATTTTGACCCGGGAGTCATAATTTGAAGTTTTCTTGGTAGAGGTCTACTAGGCAATGCTACATGCCAAATATCTAACCCTGGACCTTCTGATTTAAAAAAAGTTAAAGTGCCATGCCAACCAGAGTTATGCACGGAATAGACACTTTTGAAAAACTTTGAGCTTCATGCAAGAAACATCCCTGCCAAATATCATCATTAGCCCAGTGATTTCAGAGAAGTTTGGTTTATTAGGGACAAGACAGCTGTATCCCCTGCCACAGAGGGGCATTGAAGGCATTAATGGACCTTGAACCAGTGTGACCGGATCATGGGTTCTACACATTGTCTTAATGAGGTGATCATTTGACTGGAGTTTCATCAAAATCATTTCAAAGACTTTAGGAGATACTGAGCAAACAGACTAAAACCTTTGACCTCAAGTTGTGACCTTTACCAAAGATGACCGGAGTTCTGCTCATCCTCTTGAAATGGTGAACATTTCATCAAAATCATTTTTCAAGGGGTTATGGAAATATAGTGTACAGGAATTTCAAGACTCATCTTGACCCAAGTTATGACCCTGAGCTAGCACGACAGGCTCATGGATTCCGCACATCCTCTAATTAGGTGAACATCTGGCCCAAATTTCATCAAAATCCTTTCAGGGGTTAAGGATGTATGGAGTCCAGTGGAGATGTAACAAGATGGACCGAGACCATTCCTATATCTCTATGCATGTCATGTATCTCTATGCTATGCAGCAGGGGATAAAAAGTGAATGGACAATGTAAGCTGAGGGGTTCCAATACCTCACCTTGGCTCCAACTAGAAACTGAATATAAAAACTTTTGATCTTTCATATTTGATGTTGGTATTGATATTTATATTCGATACATGTTGGCCAAATTGGAACTTTAAATAACAAGAGCTGTCTCATGACAGCACGCTCGACTATTCGAAAGCTTGTCGGTAAAATGTTTTTTTTGTCTAAGAACAGGACTGGTGTATTGTGTAATTGTCTATAAGAATTAAGGTCAAAGATATGAAACTTGTTCAAAGACCTATGTAAATGTACATTACATGCAAAGCCTTACTTTGGATTCTGTAAGCCAGCTGGGGGGGGGGGGGGGGGATAATTTCAAAGAAATACATGACCTTGTATATTTAATCATGAATAACTTTGTAACGTTTCAAAATTGATATGTTTAAAATTAAAAAAGCATGACTGCTACATGCTGCATAATTATTCTATGACATTTCAGAAGTAAACCATTTCGAGTATTTCTAATAATAGTCTGGTAAAAACTGTGACAAAATTCTAAGTTAAAAAGGGGCATAAATATGTCAAAAATCAAAAACATTGGTGAAGATGTTGATAGTAAACATTCATTTTAAGTTTCAAGTCAATACGTTTGATAGTATTCAAGATATTTGACTTCATAAAAATCTTTAACTAAAATTCTAAGTTAAAAAGGGGCATAAATCTAACAAAAATCAAAACAGTTATGGGGATTGTTTCTTCATGTGTAGATGTTGATGGTGGACACATAATTTGAGTTTCAAGTCAATACCTTTGAAAGTATTCAAAATATTTGCCTTAATAAAATCTTTTACCAAAAATTCTAAGTTAAAAAGGGGCATAAATCTGTCAAAAATCAAAACAGAGTTATGGGGATTGTTTCCTCTGGTGTAAATGTTGATCGAAAACATATAGTTTGAGTTTCAAATCAATACCTTTGAAAGTTTTCAAGATATTTGACTTTATAAAAAAATTTAACCAAAAATTCTAAGTTAAAAAGGGGCATAAATCTGTCAAAAATCAAAACAGAGTTATGGGGATTATTTCCTCAGGTGAAGATATTGATGGTAGACACATACTTAGAGTCTCAAGTCAATACCTTTGATAGTATTCAAGATATTTGAATTTATAAAATAATTTAACCAAAAATCTAAGTTAAAAAGGGGCATAAATCTATCAAAAATCAAAACAGAGTTATGGGGATTGTTTCTTCAGGTGAAGATGTTGATGGTAGACACATACTTTGAGTTTCAAGTCAATACCTTTGATAGTATTTAAGATATTTGAAGTTATAACAAGAGGGCCAAGATGGCCCTATATCGCTCACCTTGGTACAAGTCCACTTGCCTGGTGGAAGATCACTAGATAATGTTATATACCAAATAAGTTTTCCTATATACGCCTTTGTAAAACAAATGATCCCCCCCCCCCCCCCCACCCCCTGGCAAGGTCAATTTTGACCCCAGGGGCATAATTTGAACAAACTTTGAAGAGGTCTACTAGGCAATGCTACATGCCACATATCTAAGCTGTAGGCCTTGTGGTTTCAGAGAAAAAGATTTTTTAAGTTTTCCCTATATAAGCCTATGTAAAACTAAGTGACCCCCGGTGCGGGGTCAATTTTGACCCGGGGGTCATAATTTGAACAAGACTGGTAGAGGTCCACTAGCCAATGCTACATGCCAAATATCTAAGCTCTAGGCCTTGTGGTTTCAAAGAAGATTTTTGAAGTTTTTACTATATAAGCCTATGTAAAACTAAGTGACCCCCGGTGCGGGGTCAATTTTGACCCGGGGGTCATAATTTGAACAATATTGGTAGAGGTCCACTAGGCAATGCTACATGCCAAATATCTAAGCTGTAGGCCTTGTGGTTTCAAAGAAGAAGATTTTTGACGTTTTTACTATATAAGCCTATGTAAAACTAAGTGACCCCCGGTGCAGGGTCAATTTTGACCCGGGGGTCATAATTTGAACAATATTGGTAGAGGTCCACTAGCCAATGCTACATGCCAAATATCTAAGCTCTAGGCCTTGTGGTTTCAAAGAAGATTTTTGAAGTTTTTACTATATAAGCCTATGTAAAACTAAGTGACCCCCCGTGCGGGGTCAATTTTGATCCGAGGGTCATAATTTGAACAATATTGGTAGAGGTCCACTAGCCAATGCTACATGCCAAATATCTAAGCTCTAAGCCTTGTGGTTTCAGGGAAGAAGATTTTTAAAGTTTTTCCTATATATTCCTATGCAAAACTAAGTGACCCCCTGTGCGGGGTCAATTTTGACCCGGGGGTCATAATTTGAACAATCTTGGTAGAGGTCCACTAGACAATGCTACATGCCAAATATCTTAGCTCTAGGCCTTGTGGTTTCAGAGAAGAAGATTTTTAAAGTTTTTACTATATATTCCTATGCAAAAACTAAGTTCCCACCCGCGCGGGGTCAATTTTGACTCGGGGGGGTCATAATTTGAACAATCTTGGTAGAGGTCCACTAGACAATGCTACATGCCAAATATCTAAGCTCTAGGCCTTGTGGTTTCAGAGAAGAAGATTTTTAAAGTTTTTCCTATTTGCTGCCATAGCAACCAGAGTTCTGCATGGAATGGAATTCTTTGAACAATTTTGGTAGAGCTTCATGCAAGGAACATTCCTGCATAGTTTTATCAACATTGGCCTAGAGGTTTCAGAGGAGATGTCATTTGAATCAAAATGTTGATGGACGACGGACAATCATCGATCAGAAAAGCTCAGCCTGGCATAGCCAGGTGAGCTAAAAAAACTTTTACCAAAAATTCCAAGTTAAAAAGGGACTTTAACCAATGCAGATGCCGACACTGGGGCGAGTGCAATAGCCTCCTTATTCTTCGAATAGTCGAGCTAAAAACTGGAGGCTGGATATATAAATATCCGGTACATGTTGGCCAAATTAGAACTTAGGTTCACTGGGTTATGCTACATGCAAAATATCTAATCTCTAGTCCATGTGATTTCAGAGAAAGATTTTCTCTATAGAAGCCCATGTTGAATCAAGTGACTCCACCAGCTAGGGTCAATTTTGACCCAGGTGTCATAATTCAAACTTTTCTTGGTAGAGGTCCACTAGACAATGCAACATGTCAAATATCTAAGCTCTGGGCCTTCTGGCAAGTTTTTTTAAGTTTTTCCTTTCTGCTGTCATGGCAACTAAGTTCACATGTAATGGAATTATTTGAACAACTTTGATAGAGGTTCATGCAAGGAACATCCCTGCCAAGGTTCATCAAATTGGCCCAGTTGTTTCAGAAGCGATGTCATTTTGAGGAAAAAATGAACAAATGTATGATGTAAGCTGGACAGTGTGCAATCCAAACAGCTCACCTTGGCAAACATATTTTTACTGACATCAAATATAGGGGAGCGGTGGTGTAGAGGTTATGGTGCCATCCGCTCATCCTGGAGGTTGCGGGTTCGAGCCCCACTGGGGTCACGATGGTACTTCCTCATATGACACCAGTACTAGTTTTTCCAGGAAGCGGACTAAAGAGTGACTCGATAAGTTACAAGCTTTCTTCACAATCAAGCTCAAATAAATTAGTATAAACTGAACCGACATCAAAAAGAAACGCTTCACTGATCCGTTATCAGCCACATGTCTGTAACAATAATTTGAACAAGACCTGGTCCATTACATTCAGAGAAGACAACAATGAAATATTACTGAATAAAAATTGTTTATAATGATGAGTTGTCATGGTAATAACCAATTCCACCCCTGGTTGTTAAAGGCCCACTGTTGACGCTCCACACTGTGATGATGTGAGCACCATGTCATGATATGGTCCCAGACAGCGTATCCCGTGCTACCTTCGACGGTTTTTGTGTTGCGGCTTATTGTCTGTCTACAATTACGGAAGACATCGATTTCGCCATGATAAATTGGTTGTCTAAGTGATATTTACATGTAACATTATCCCGACATACTGAAGTTACACGAGGGGTATCCGAGCGATTTCGACCAGTTAAATTCCCTGTGGGATAATATCGATACACATTAAATTGTCTAGCCTAGTGATTTCGAGTTCGTCCATGTTCCAACATGCTTTATGCTCTTTTGAATTCTTTCTTGTGAATTATCTGTCAGACTTATGCAATTTTGTGCAGAAAAACAATGTGTTACAAGTGCACAAAAAAAAGGTAGGCTGGCCCATATTTTTATATGCTCTATTAGCTAAGTTTTCTTTGTGTCAATGCATGGACAACATGTGGTGGTTATTCAAGACTCAATTTACTCAATTAAAAAGTTATTACTTATTTTTGAGGAAGCGTTTCTTTATAACTTCAGTATATGTATCATTTTACAAATTTGGCTGCCAAGCTGTTCCCAAAGAAACAACAAACAAGATGCTGTATTAACTTTTATTACTGTTTTGTCTGTTGCAGAGTAATTCCTCTTTATTAACAAAAGCAAAAATAAAAGTAAAACAATCCAGTACCATTACTGACAATTCATTGGGTTGGCACACTCGGTGTCTTAGTCAAGCGATAAAAGTAAATTTGTTCCAAGTATAAGTGCGCTCTTCAGTACCATGGAATGAATTCTAGAACAACATGCAACCAGTTGTCTGAAAAGATGCACATTAGCCATTTAAAAAAAACGTTAATTGAAGACAGTACTTTTCTCAGTGTACAGTACCCAAAGTACCAGTTATGAAAACACCGTGACAACGTCAATACTAACTGGAGGGCCATAATGGCTGTTTATAGCTCACTCAATACACCTGTTCTAAATGGCTAGATCAAAACTTGTGAAAATCTCATCAGTAGTCTTTAAAGGATTTGCTATGTGTTGCGGTATCCTGTGCATCCTTAGTTTTAACCTAGGGTTTCTATGGGGCTCTCAAGAGTACCCTTTGACCTGAAATGCTACCATGTTATTTAGCTTTGTAACCTAGTTTCATATAAAATGTCTGACCTTAAACTTCAAGACACATACTTTGACAATTTCCCCAATAGGGCCTCTAGGCAGTTCAAAAGATTTTTCTCAATTTAACCTGACAACATTCTAACCAATTTCTATGATGCTTCTTTGCAAAGCGTTTATTTTGATTTGACTGTGTGACCAAATTTTTGACCATATATAACAGTTTCAAATTGACCTGCCTGTAGATCATATAGTGAATAATTTCCAAATTAATTTGTTATGTGGTGTAAACACCGTAAATGTGAACAGACAGATAAAAGACAGACAACAGACATCACCAAAGATCTTGAGCACTTGTTGCCCAGGTAAGCTAAATATACAAAACTGCTAATTCAAAGAGAAAATTAGACTGTCTATCCCATGATGAATAAAAATAGAGAACTTGGTATGACTTGGGAACAGGAGATGTTATAGGATATCTGGTATCAAGAACCAACACCCCTCCCCTGAGACCATGTAACTACTGGTCATTGCCTGGATATCTGGTATCAAGACCCCCCCCCCCCCCCCCGCCACCATGTAACTGTGAGACATTGCCTGGATATCTGGTATCAAGAACCACCATCCCTCCCCCGAGACCATGTAACTACTGGTCATTGCCTGGATATCTGGTATCAAGACCCCCCCCCCAAGACAATGTTACTACAAGACATTGCCTGGATATCTGGTATCAAGACCATAGTGACCTTGACCCCCTCCCCCCAATTTTATTTAATCAATCTAAAAATTTTTTTTTTTAATCCCTATTTTTAGTAACAGTGACCTTGTCCCTAGTGACCTTGACCAAAAGAATATTTTGCTTAAATCAATCTAAAAATATTTAAAACAACTATTTTTAGTAACAGTGACCTTGACCCAGTGACCCAAACCTTCTTCACCACACAAGCTCCCTATACACCAAGTTTCATTGCAATTGGTCACTCCTAACTCAAGTTATTGAACAGAAAGCATTATTCTGTTTTAAGTAACAGTGCCCTTGACCTTGACCCTCGTTACCCCAAATGCAATCTCAAGCTTCCTCTCTACACAAGTTACCTACACACCGAGTTTGATTGCAATAAGTCACTCCTACCTTGAGTAATTGAGCGGAAACCATTTTTCTATTTTCAGTAACAATGACCTTGACCCAAGTGACCCCAAATGCAATCCAAAGCTTTGTCCCCACCCATGCTGCCTTTACACCGAGTTTGATTGCAATTGGTCACTCCTAACTTGAATTATTGAGCGGAAACCGTTTTTCTTTTAGTAACAGTGACCTTGACCTTGATCCTAGTGACCTCAAAACCAAAGCTGTGTCCCCACCCATGCTGCCTTTACACCGAGTTTGATTGCAATTGGTCACTCCTAACTCAAAATATTCAGCAAAAACCGTTTTTATTTTTTTAGTAACAGTGACCTTGACCCTGACCCTAGAGACCCCAAATGCAATCCAAAGCTACTTAAGCAAGCTAGGGCCTATGGCCCTAGTTTCATTGCAATTGGTCTACCTTCATAAAAAGGTCAAGTTATTAGCAGAAGGAAACCAATGTTTGATGAGAGCCCGCCTGCCCGACATCCCCATTCTAATACAAAAATGTAAGGTTTTTTTTTTAAAAACCTGCTTAAAAATAAAAAACTAACAAGAGTTATTGGCCATGATGGCCATCTATCTAGGCCTCATTTTGGTACAAGTCCACTTGCCTAGTGGAAGATCACTAGTTAATGTTATATACCAAATAGGTTTTCCTATATACGCTTTCTTTGTAAAATGCAAGTGACCCCCTGCACGGGCAAGGTCAATTTTGACCCCAGGGGCATAATTTGAACATTATTTAACTTCTGAAGAGGTCTACTAGGCAATTTGCTATCTGATGCCAAATATCTAAGCACTAGGCCTTATTGGTTTCAGAGCAAAAGATTTTCAAACTTTTTCAAATATAAAGCTATGTTAAACTAAGTGTACCCCTAGAGGTTACAATTTTTACCAATGGGGTGATAATTTGAACCAATCTTGGTAGAGGTCCACTAGCCAATGCTACATGCCAAACTATCTAAGATTTCAGGCCTTTGGGCTTCAGAGTACTCTAGAAGATTTTAAAAAGTTTTTCCTATATATGGCTATGCGAAACTAAGTTTTTGACCCCCAGGGGTAAATTTTGATCCAGGGTCATAAAACAACCTTTGAACAATCTTGGCAGGAGGACTACTAGCCATGCTACATGCCTAAAATATCTTAGCTCTAGGCCTTGTGGTCTCAGAGGACAAGATTTTTAACCCAGATTTTCCTATTTGTTGCCATAGCAACCAGAGTTCTGCATGGAATGGAATTCTTTGAACAATTTTGGTAGAGCTTCATGCAAGGAAAATTCTGACATAGAGCTTTATCAACAATTGGCCTAGAGGTTTCAGAGGAGATGTCATTTGAATCAAAATGTTGACGGACGACGGACAATCATCGATCAGAAAAGCTCACCCTGGCGTAGGTATAGCTCCTCCCTTGTTTGCAAAGAATGTATCCCATCGCTTTGATCTTAGCGAATCAAATGGCATTAAAAAGACTCTAGCTCTAGACAATAGTCTGATAATTTTGGATTATAACGAGCTGTCCCTCACAAGTGACGAATGCCCCCGAAAGAGGTGTCTCACAGTCTTTGTTCTCAATATGTGCTCAATAATTGTGGTATGTAATTTATAAATCCATGCGACACATCGGCTTTATGTGCTAGACATTTGTGCCAAGTTAATTTTTAAATCAATCAATGCATGACAAAGTTACAGTCCGGACACAAATGTGTGCATACAGTCGACTCTCGTTATCTCGACTATGGTTATCTCGATATATCTCGACTGGATTTTCTCGGTCCCGATTTTTTCCCTTCTTGTTCTATATAAATCAACTACGGATATCTCGATTTGTTTATCTCGATTTTTTCGTTATCTCGACTAAATTTTTGATCCCCAACTACGAAATTTCCTCTTTTTTGACATCGGATATCTCGATCCTGCCAAACAAGGTGCAAAAAGCTGCACACGATTGCATTCGCTCAATTGTCGTCTGCTGTCAGAGGTGTGAAAAACACCACGCGCGGCTATTCACTCAGTGATTTGGTAAACGACCCAAAATTAATTAAACTTTTTGTTTGCGACGTAAGATGTGTTATATGCGGAATGAGTAATTTGTATTGAATAGTGTCAAAACTGAGAAAAAATAGACAGATAACATCTTGATATTGCAAAAAAATCCGGAAGAGTCATGTCAGAGGGCGGAAGTCCTGAACTTGTCCGAGCGCAAGACGAACAATCTAGAGAAGGTCCCGGTAACCAACCCGGGAGGATGTCTGGATCGGCAAACGCTGAGAGTTTTGGAGAAGGACCCGGGGGGAATTCAATCTTTCGGCACCGACGTGCAAGGCAACATAAATCAGATGAATTGAACATTTAGTTGATTTAAACCTACGACCTAGTTTGGTTTTACAACCTGTGTATTACACAGATCATACGATGGTAGAAAGAAGCAAACATCTTTCTATCAACGATCTTCCTTACCTCCCTCCTATCCCTTATCGAGCATATTTTATCCAACTTCGGTTATCTCGATTTTTCGTTATCTCGACTTATTTTATTCGGTCCCAAAAAAATCGAGATAACGAGAGTCGACTGTATATACAGGATTCCATTACCTTCAAACTCTAAGTGTGACCTTGATCTTTGAGGTAGGGACGCGAGTCTTGCACGTGACACGTCGTCTTGATGTGCTAGACATTTGTGCCAAGTTATTTTAAAATCAATCAATGCATGACAGAGTTACAGTCCGGACACGAATGTGTGCATATATAGAGGATTCTTTAACGTTCAAACTCCAAGTGTGATCTTGACCTTAGAGGTAGGGACGTGGGTCTTGCACGCGACACATCGTCTTGATGTGCTAGACATTTGTGCCAAGTTATTTTAAAATCCTTCAATGCATGACAGAGTTACAGTCTTGACACGAATTTGTAAGTGGTGACGCACAGATGGACGGACAGACAGACGGTGCGATTTTAATATGCCACCCTTTGGGGGCATAAAAATACTAGTTTAGAATAGACGATGTTTAATATGAGTAAGTTTTATTTTTGGTGATGCAATATATCACTCTATACAATTATACGTCAGTTGGCAATTATTTTTTGAATTTAATACATATACAATCGACTGGCTAAAAAATTCTTGGGGTGGCTGTGCACCCTCGTATAAGAAAAGTTGAGCTAAAAACTTGGGAAAACTTAACCAAGGTATGACGGCAACCAAGACAAGAAGGATAACTCCCCGTTTCTTCAAAAAGTCAAACTAAAACTGTTCATCCTGATCTCCAGACACCAGACAGTTTGTATATTCTTTGAGTCTAAAAATGTTTATATACCAATACACTTTCCTCATGTCATGAAATTGTCAAAAAATAATGCTACAGTAAACTCCGCTTATAACAAACTCCTCAGGACCTATCAAATTTGTTCCTTATATCCGGAGTACGATATAACAGTATATTTTTACATTAAACAAAGAAGGGAAAAAATCGGGCCCAAAAAATTGTTCGTTATATCCGAAGTTACGCTGTATCTTAAGTCGATATATACGGAGTTTACTGTATAGTCTACTTAACATTCTACATAGTAAATGTTTCCAAATCAATATAACATATGTTCTTCAAGTCTCAAAAATGTTAACTAATTATTTCAGTAGAAAATTCTCATAAAAATGTGCATTAATAAACAGTCATAAAGAAACTAGACCTATCACTAAATGTGATTAATACCCAAAAAAGACTGCCTAAAAAACTGAATAAGTTCATAGTAACAGAATACCTTGCAGAAAAAATTAAAATAGAGATACTTTCCTAGGCAATAACTCAGTAATTTGTCAAGATAGAGTTATGATTCTTGTACATTGCACTTCCTCTCACTGTGCTGGGCCATTGTATGAATTGTATTGAATTCCAACCAGTAGTTTTCAAGTCATGCTCCAGACAAGGAAAAGTAACAAACGACAATAACTCTGTAATTTGTCAAGATATAGTTATTGTTCCTGTGCACTGCACTTTCTCTCAATGTACTTGAACATTGTATGAAGTTGTATTGATTTCCAACCAGTAGTTTTTAAGTTACGCTCTGGACAAGGAAAAGTAACAAAGGGCCGCAACTTTGTAATTAGTCAAGATGGAGTTATAGTTCTTGTGCACTGCCACTTCCTCTCAATGTGCTTGACCATTGTATGAAGTTCTATTGAATTCCAAGTGGTTTTCAAGTTATGCTCGGACATGGAAAATGCAATGAACCGACAGACCAACCACCGGGTGACTCCTATATACCCCTCTTTAATTTCATTTCGGGGGTTTAATAATAACAATACAAATCTTACCAAAATAACACAATTACCAGTACAATTCATTTACATTTGTCTAAAAAAAACAATGTGCTTCTAATTCAATATACTTGGGAATAAAGTACAACGCATTGATACATTTATTTTGGTTAGACATAAATTTTCCATTCATATAACTGTTGCAACATTTACCGGTATGTTAGTTGAAAATTAATTTTCGACTCATATAACTGTTATATTTAATGTTTGTTAAGACATTAATTTTCAATTCATATTACTATTGACACACTATTGTTCATTGGACATCAATTTGCTATATATTACTTTTGAAACATCTGTGTTTGTTGGACATTAATTTTTTCATTCATATAACTGTTATAACATTTATGTTTGTTGGACATTAATTTTCCATTTATATTACTGTTGAAATATATATATTTGTTGTACATCAGTTTTCTATTTATATTACTGTTGAAACATTTATGTTTGTTAGACATCAATTTTCATGGATTTAGTGGGTAGAACAAACATGTTTTGACTTACAAAGACTTGTTTTAATTATATTAAGCAGATCTTAAAGCATTTGCCCTTGGATGTTTTACATGTCAAACAGATGAAAGGAAGCAAAACATAAACTGGGAAAGTCTGAACCATGAGAAGTGATAGAATCAGTACTTAATGAAGATTCTCTGGGGAAAAACTGATGGAAGCTCAAAGACTGAAGAGAGATTTGGTCTTCTGAACAAAGGAACAGAGCAGAAGTTTCCAGCAACTAAGGAAAAAAGAATGCTAGCACTTCAGAAATACTGTCAACATTGACAAACTGTACTTTGAAGCAGCTTATTGGAGTTCAAAAGAAAAAACTGTATGTAAAGGAAGAAATTTGTAGTGAATTAAAGTAAAGCAATATAATAACAAGAGTAAAGTCAGTTCAGAGACCTACAGAGTCAAGTAAGAAATCTCACAACAGACTAAACCTTTGAATACAGGCATCAAAATGAATGGAGGTATCAATTTAGTTTATAAATGGACATTAATTTGTGATTAAAATCTAAAAGAGTAAGGCACCTTGACAAACATATAATGTTGTAATTGTTTTACAGTAATGCAGCAAATTCTTGCAAAATTCTGGACAGGACAAAACTGACAAGTGCAATTCCTATGTTGATCCCAAATTTGTTTGCTAGGGGGGGCAAATGCAAAATCTCCTACGTAAGAATTTATTTTTCTCTTAAGATTAAGCTTGCCAACTGAAATTACTTCCAAGATCTTTACAGGATGAGCAGTCACCTGTGACTTGTAGGGAATGGGGATTTGGACCCCTGGCAAAATCTTACACAATAGCAAGTTTTTCTGCAAGTGTGAGGTGACGATAATGAAAGACTAAGAATTCATTTACTTTGGAAAGGTGCAAAATAGTAAAAAGGAGTTCTCATTCCATACAAATAATTAAAACCTGCTACAAGTTAAGACATATGAACATTTTACTCTGACAGAAGTGCCTTTTCTTAAGTTCAGATATTTCTTTTTCCATATTAAATAAGTGAAGACTTCAGAAAAGAACAAAAATTTCCACCCCGAAGTGACATGTGTTTCACACAAGTCCCATACCCCTGGGTTCAAAGTCAAAGTCGTATTATTGTTCAAAGGTTAACACGAAACAACAGTCATTTTTAGTGTCATGGTGATGTTAGTTGTATAAATCACACCTAGAGAATACCGCCACCATACCACTTTTAACACTAAAACATGACTGATATAGGCCTGCAGTAACTTTTTGCCTTTTAAAGAAGTCTCTCTGATTACAAAGACTAAGTTGAAAGGAAATAACTTCCTGTCAAGAAGTTCACACAGAGAAAAGAAGTTCTTCCCATCTAGATTAACAATTAGGAAGGGAGAAAAGTAGTTCTTCCCACTTAAGACAAGCAAATTTGTAGGTTTGTTGGAAGAAAAGCAAGTTTGTTGGAAGAAAAGCAGGTTTGTTGGGAGAAAAGCAAGTTTGTTGGAAGAAAAGCAGATTTGTTGGAAGAAAAACAGGTTTGTTAGAAGAAAAGCAGATGTGTTGGAAGAAAAGCAAGTTTGTTGGAAGAAAAACAGGTTTGTTAGAAGAAAAACAGGATTGTTAGAAGAAAAGCAGGTTTGTTGGAAGAAAAACAGGTTTGTTAGAAGAAAAGCAAGTCTGTTTGGAAAAAAGGACGTTTCTGCCAACTTAACGACGATAGGTGGGACAACAAGTAAATTTGTAGAAGAAAAGGATGATCCTCCCAATTTGACAAATACAAAGTAGATGAAACTGGAGGGAGAACAGAAATCCTTAGATGTCAAAAAGTGAAGGAAGAAAGTTCTTCCCATTTAGATGACAATGCTTGAAGACAGAGGGAATGTTCCTACCGTCCATGGCAAAAGTAGTAAGGCTTAGCATCACATCACTTGAGCATTGTAAAACTTCCTTGGAAATTTTGGAGTTCTGATGGTTTAAGGATTACAGAGTATACCATCAACTTTGTGGCTGCAATAATTCTTTGGTCAAACAATACTCTCACAGAATGCTTACTTCTTTTACCAAGGAGACCTTCAATTACACCAAAAGCAGCTTAGGGAAAGAAAACAGAAATACTTCAAGTTGGCCCCGGATAACTGGAGCATTGCTTTTAGCACCTTATAGTGTAGAACAATATCAGACAAAAAGAGCAAAAAAGTTTTGTATAATTCTATTTTCTATTTCAATTTTACTTTTTTAATATGTTGTAATCTTTATCAGATGCAAGATACAAAGAGATCTTTTAAAGCACTTCCTATCTGATACTTTAAAGGGGCACTCCCTACATCTAGCAGATCATATTCTCAAAACATAAATTATGTGTTTAATGAACATAAAATGATAAAAAAATACAATTTTAAAGAACAATATATATAGAGAAATGCCTCATTTTAACACGAATAATCAACATAGATGCCTTCTGTAAAAAATTACTATCCTTCAATTAATTGTACAACATAAACTTCACATAAATTACTGAATGGTTTATGGTACTGCAACATATCTTAAAATGCTGAATTTACTGATAATGACTGGAATGCATAGCTAAAACTTTTAGGGTAATTAATAATACTTGCAAATGTTATATTATGTATGGTTTTGGAGTTACATTGTATTTAGTTTGACACCTGTAATAGGGAGTGACTCTTTAACACTCACTTGCAAAAATGCTCCTTTTTAATGTTCTGTAATTACTATTATTTCAACCATAAAAAGTAAAAGAATTCTTATAATTATTACATAAACCTTTTCAACTGAATTATTTAACAAATGCAAAATACTATTTTGGCAAATAATTATTTGAGTTTTCTTTTTTTCTCCTAGAAAATTTTATGTTTCAGTCTTTATTTAATTTTGTTAACAGTGTTGATTTTTTTGTAATTAAAAGCTGCACAGTAAGATATTTTCCAGCTGATGTCACTTGTCTCTTTAACTCTTACCCTGTTCACATTGATCTATTTTGCCTTTATGACCAGCGCAGTTCATAAGTCTGCAAAACAGTGCAGTATGATCAAGGTCTGCAAAGGTCAAGTTTGACATCAGCAGTGAAGACTGTGCATTTTTCAAATTTCAGTGCTATAGCTTAAACTAGATGGATGTTCAGTAGAACAATTGTGTCGCTCTCTTGCGCTTTGTCAGAATAACCAATAATTTTGTGACAAAATCTAAGTACAACAAGAGCTGTCACATGACAGCACGCTCGACTATTTGAAAGCTTGTTGGTAAAATGGGGTTTTTGTCTAAGAACAGGAGTATTGTGTAATTGTCTATAAGAATTAAGGTCAAAGATATGAAACTTGTTCAAAGACCTTTGTAAATGTACATTGCATTCAAAGCCTTACTCTGGATTCTGCAAGCCAACTGGAGGGAGGATGGGGGGATAATTTCAAAGAAATACATGACCTTGTATATTTGATCATGAATAATTTTGTAACTTTTCAAAATTGGTATGTATAGAATTAAAAAAGCATGACCGCTGCATGCTGCATAATTATTCTATGGCATTGCCAAAGAAAGCCATTTTGAGTATTTCCATATTAGTCTGACAAAACTGTGACAAAATTCTAATTTAAAAAGGGCATAAATATGTCAAAAATCAAAAACATTGGTGAAGATGTTGACAGTAAACATACATTTTAAGTTTCAAGTCAATATGTTCGATAGTATTCTATCTTTAACAAAAAATTCAAAGTTAAGGGACACAAATCTATCAAAAATCAAAACAGAGTTATGGAGATTGTTTCCTCAGGTGTAGATGTTGATGGTTGACACATACTTTGAGTTTCAAGTCAATACTTTTCATAGTATTCAAGATATTTGACTTTATAAAATCTTTAACCAAAAATTCTAAGTTAAAAAGGGGCATAAATCTGTCAAAAATCAAAACAGAGTTATGGGGATTGTTTCCTCAGGTGTAGATGTTGATGGTAAACATATTTGAGTTTCAAGTCAATACTTTTCATAGTATTCAAGATATTTGACTTTATAAAATCTTTTACCAAAAATTCTAAGTTAAAAAGGGATATAAATCTGTCAAAAATCAAAACAGAGTTATGGGGATTGTTTCCTCAGGTGTAGATGTTGATGGTAAACATATTTGAGTTTCAAGTCAATACCTTATATAGTATTCAAGATATTTGAATTTACAAAAAACTTTTACCAAAAATTCTAAGTTAAAAAGGGGTATAAATCTGTCAAAAATCAAAACAGAGTTATCGGGATTGTTTCCTCAGGTGTAGATGTTGATGGTAGACACATACTTTGAGTTTCAAGTCAATACCTTTGATAGTATTCAAGATATTTGAAATTATAAAAAACTTTTACCAAAAATTCTAAGTTAAAAAGGGGCATAAATCTGTCAAAAATCAAAACAGAGTTATGGGGATTGTTTCCTCAGGTGTAGATGTTGATGGTAAACATATAGTTTGAGTTTGAAGTCAATACCTTTGATAGTATTCAAGATATTTAACTTTATAAAAATCTTTAACCAAAAATTCTAAGTTAAAAAGTGGCATAAATCTGTCAAAAATCAAAACAGAGTTATGGAGATTATTTCCTCAGGTGTAGGTGTTGATGGTAAACATATAGTTTGAGTTTCAAGTCAATACCTTTGATAGTATTCAAGATATTTGACTTTATAAAAAACTTTAACCAACGCAGACACCGACGCAGACGCGAGTGCAATAGTCTCCTTATTCTTCGAATAGTCGAGCTAAAAAGGGGCAAAACTCTGTCAAATATGACTTTGCCCTATAAAATTTGGCAGCATCATGACCCTTTTGTCATGAGCAATATAATGGTAAAGATGCAAACCCAATGAAAGCATCAATGAAGTACATGCTGTACAGTCCCGCAGCCCTGACATTTGCATACCAGGCAGTGAAAGAAGCTCACATGCCCATCAAGACACATCTGAAGTATTGTTGCAAGGAGACTTTTGTAAAGACTAATGCTATCTTTATTTGCCCATGCCACAGCAGTGAAAATACTGAGGAATTAATAAGAAAATATACAGTAACTTTAAAACTGTTAAGCAATATTCTTTTAAGTTGTGCCTTGTGTTAAATTGGTAGTTGCAGGACTTTTGGGTAATAATGTAAAGTACAATCCAAGGATCATTCATACCAAATATCACAAACATCTATCAGTGTTTTTAGAGAAGATATCATTAGAAGTAAAGTGTAAACAGACTCTGTACAATGGACACCGGATGGCAGGTGATCACAAAAGCTCACCCTGAGTATATGCTCAGATGAGCTAAAAATCAAACTTGACCTGTTTAAATAAATAGCATCTTGTACATAGTTGTATTCACTTGATCTAAATAAAATCCACATAACCTTTCAAAAGTTGTTGATGTGAAATTCAAATTTTATACAGATGCACACACTGGTTAATACTGAATGCCATGCCATCATTCTTAAAAAATGTTTAAATCATTCTCTTTGAGCAGAGATACATTTTTAATAGTATCTTATGAAAATCTGTTCTGCAGTTTCATAATTCTTTACAGTTATTCTTCTGTTTTATGTCTCAATGTGAAAGGTTTACAAAAATCTGATGGAATATCTTACTGAATATTTTGTTTTTAAATTACTATCAATAAGACATTGAACAGTTGGTTACAAACTCCTCTATTATCATACATGCATGTACTTTGAAAAATCTTTCAAATGGACATGGTGGACAGAAAAGAAGACACTTTACTTACAAAATGATGGAAAAGGACAACAAGAAACATGGCAATGCCACGAAACCAGGTTTTCAAAAATGTTGTTCTGATTCAAGTTACAAAGTAGACATGAAATAATATATCATATCTTTTTTAAATTACCTCCAAAGATGATATGACCTTTGACTGCCAAATCAAGTTAAAATCATGTAAACAGGATTTTCAATGTTAATGTCACTGTGACCTTGACCTTGGAGCCAGCCATGCGGAACATGCGTCTGCCGTCATCTTGATGTGGTAAACATTTGTCTGAAGTTTCATCAAAATTCTTCAAAGGGTTGAAGAGTTACAGAGCGGACAGGATTTTCAATGTTAATGTCACTGTGACCTTGACCTTGGAGCCAGCCATGCGGAACATGCGTCTGCACGTCATCTTGATGTGGTAAACATTTGTCTGAAGTTTCATCAAAATCTTCAAAGGGTTGAAGAGTTACAGAGCGGACAGGATTTTCAATGTTAATGTCACTGTGACCTTGACCTTGGAGCCAGCCATGCGGAACATGCGTCTGCACGTCATCTTGATGTGGTAAACATTTGTCTGAAGTTTCATCAAAATTCTTCAAAGGGTTGAAGAGTTACAGAGCGGACAGGATTTTCAATGTTAATGTCACTGTGACCTTGACCTTGGAGCCAGCCATGCGAACATGCGTCTGCACGTCATCTTGATGTGGTAAACATTTGTCTGAAGTTTCATCAAAATTCTTCAAAGGGTTGAAGAGTTACAGAGCGGACACAATTTCGTTTGACGCCCGCCCATCCGCCCATCCGCCCATCCGCCCATCCGCCCGCCATACCCCAATCTAATAACCAGGATTTTCAAAATTGAAAACCTGGTTAAAAAAACAAGAACCCGAAAGAGAATGCAAGGACGAGATGGACAAAGAGCAGCCCCCTACACCCAACCCAACACCAATTGCCTAGGGAAAGACAAAGGTCAAAATTAAACAATTCAAAGAAAGTCTTGATTAAAGGATACAGCTAGTTATGTAGCCACATCCGAGAAGGCTGTATGTTAACAAAATAAATGTGGATTTTAGACAAATAATTACAGTAGTGATGGACTTAATAGATACAGGGCTTAAAGTCAGGAAGGATGTAGAAATTACAAGTACAATTATCAAAAAAGATATGGAAAAGTAACAATCTGATGTAACAGCTAGAGAGAAAACATGTGTCATGGTTATGAAGGATTTAACCAATTTACCAAACCATAACAAGAGAAGTGGATATTCAGATTAAACAGTTTTACCTTACTCCAACAATTAAAGACAAACTTTTGTTAACAATTTGGATATTGTTTTTACGTGTAAAGCTTCAAATATCTTTGTAAAAGGGTGACAGGATCAATGGAAAAATACACTGGTAGAGCAAATATTGTTCTGCTACAGAATTTGTTGAATGAGTTGAATGTCTCATTACCAGCTTTATCACTGTCTCTATTCACAATTCTAATGTATTACTCTCTACATTAAACTAATAAGAAAATAATCACTGATTCATGAAAAAAATGTGAAGTCACATTGGAACACATCTGCATAACTAAATTACCGTGTCTGGCAACATACTCATGTTTTATAAAGGACAGTGTAAGTACTTCCATAAAAAAGACCCCTAGAAAGAACAAATACTAATGCATAAACCCAATTTTCCAAGAACATTATGACAGCAATAATTTGCATTATATTATATAAAAGAGTTCAGTAAACTTGTAAGATCACCCCCCCCCAGGGCTTTAATAAAGATATGTGCAGGAAAGACACGTGCATTGGAAACTGTAACCTAGATCCAAAGAGAAGCTGACACAATGCCAATCTTAACTCTTTGAACGGTTTACTTAAACAAGATCAGGAGTAGGACAGCACACTCGGCTTTTCTCAGGGCTGGTCAATAAAACAAAACTATTAGAAGTTAAAGGCTGAACAATAATCTGTGCATTTTCAGAGTGTAAACAAGGGCCATAAGTATAAAGATTTTATGTCAGGAGTTACCTAACTTAATAGTTTGATACCCCTGAACACTACAGCTAAGTTTTAATTTAATACTTTCATCGAGATTTTAAATAAAAGAGGGCTATAATTCAAAAGAAATCCTTGACAGAGATGCCAGAAAATAAGTATTCCAACTTTCAAAGAAATATCTTGAGTGTCAAAAAGTGGACTGGTACCAAAAACTTACCTGAGATTCTAAGTTAATAAAAGGCCTTAATTAAAAAAAATCCTTGACATAGTTACCTGCTCTTAAATGGAAAATAAGTACTGTAAGTTTCAAAGAAATATCTGTAAATGTTTTGAAAACTAAGTGGGGTAGTACAAAATACTTTGCCAAGGTGTGACGCCAACATGTAGGCGAGTAGGATAGCCTCCCCTTTTTTAAAAAGTCAAGCTAAAAATATTTTAGGGAAATACTTGTTCAAAAATGTGCTTCAACTTATGACATATCTCTGCAGAAGCATTGTATCAAAATAATCATAAAAACAAAAAACAGTAAAATCAGTCAGTTCACCGACATAAAAACTTGCACATAAAGTTGAAACAAAATGGCCCACATGAGCTAAAAAGGGCCTTTACAGAGCCAGTTTCCTAATCAGGCAGATATATACTAACAATACATGAAATAATTGTGTAAATAAACATTAAAACACATGATTAAAGACTGGATAGTGACAAGCAAAAGTGTACAAGATACCAGTGTAAGACTAGAGACAACACTCTAAGTTAAAACACTTGTTCAAGACACTGTGCCAAACAATATAAAGAATACTGAACAATTCTTATTCTACAGTCATAAACAAGATGGCCTTGTATCGCTCACCTGAGACCTACTTATGGCCATATGTGACCAAACTTCAACCCTAAACTATCCATCATAAACACAAATGTTCTGTTTGTCCTTGACAAGACAAACCTTCTGACCAATTTACATGATAATTGGCTATAAAATGTAACTTCTAGAGTGCCTAAAAGGTTTTCCTCAGAATCAACCTGGTGATATAGTTTTAAATCCAAGGTGATCCACACAAACATTCGGACATTCGGATTTTTATGATGATTAGGTTATAAATGGCACCTGTATGGCATACACAAAGTTTTTAACCAAGTGACCTAGTTTTTTAACCCCAGATGATCCATATTCGAACTCGACCTAAAAATTCCATTAAGACAATCATACTGTTTCATGAAGATCCAATGAAAAATGCAACCTCAACAAGGTTTTCCTATGATTTGACCCCGTGACCTCGTTTTTAATACCAGATGATCCATATTTAAAGTTGATCTAGATTTTTTCAAGATAATCATTCTGACCAAGTTCAAACTCGGCCTGGATTTCATCAAGGCAATCATACTGACCAAGTTCCATGAAGATCCAATGAAAATGCAACCTATATTGTTTCACAAGGTTCTTCTATGATTTGACCCCTTGACCTAGTTTTTGATCCCAAAAAACCCATATTCAAACTCGTCCTACATTTTATCGAGGCTGTCATTCCGACCAAATTTCATGATGATCCAGTGAAAAATGCAGATTCTATTGCATACACTAGGTTAAATGTCGGCAGATGACGGACATCAGGTGATAACAATGACTTCTTGCTTGGGTGAGCTAAACAACCCTCTGCAAATAATAAACTGACTGGTTAACTAACCCCATTGACTTCTATTGTCCATCAGACAATACATCAATAGCAAAATTTAATAAACAACACTGTAATGTGCAGTACAGTAAAACACAGTTCCACATAAAAGAAATAAAAATAAAAAGAACATTTTCTTCTCTGTGATGATTTGCTTTAACAAAATAAAATACCTTTTTTTCAAAATATCTTTTCACATTTCAATAATATTTGAAAGACATTTTTTTATTATTTAAATGTATACTTTTTAATGTCATTATTTTTGTTATCTTACAACACTTAATGTGTTATAACGAAGTCAGACAAAGCGAAAGAAAATGTTTACCAATTCCTTTCGGTAATAAAAGAAGATACATATAAATGATTGTGAAGAATACAAATGTAATGTGTTGTATGAAGTTTCCTCCCCTTTCGGTAATAAAAGAAGATACATATAAATGATTGTGAAGAATACAAATGTAATGTGTTGTATGAAGTTTCCTCCCTTGGACCAAAATAGGACAATGTATGCTGATGTGTTCTTACTTCCTTGCTCACACCACTGCTTTACATCCAGCAGAAACGAACAGTTGTCAGGGAATTCTGAAAGAGAATACACAGACTTTTTATCGACAAACAAATCCTGCAACTATAACAGCTGTTTATGATAGATCTATAACAGGACAACAAAATTTACTAACACAATGCCATTAACTGTGTAAGCAGGTCTTGAGACTCATTCCATCATGCTAACAGTGACTGCACATTTCTTTCTACTTAAAATTTTAACAGAGTACCTACTAGCTCCATGTTAACTTTTTGTACATACTTGGATTTTCATGCTTGCAAAGTTTAGCTAAAATTTACAAGCTTCATGATCAAGTTTCGAGCACAGTACATACATGAGTCATGCCTAAGTTTTAAGCACATTACATACAAGATTCATGCCAAAACATAGTACTTGCAAGCTTCATACTTTAATTTTGAACACAGTACTTGCAAGCTTCAATCCAGGGCTGTGAACAGGGTTTTGTTAAAAAAAAAAGAGGAAAATTGTGCCAGGGGTCAAGGGGGCCGCAAGGCCCCTTGTGGGTTAAGGGCAAAGCCCTTGTGGGGGGATAAGGGGGGCGAAGCCGCCCGAAGCTCCTGGGTTTTAATGAAATCTAAAGGCTTAGATTCATGTTTCAAAGACATCTCTCTTGCTTTTATGTAATTCCATGTAATATGTGGAAGAAGAATTATAAATAATATAAGGTATGCAATATCTTTTCAATCTTCTTTTATCAGAGTTAGACACAACTGCCACTGCTGATAACTTCTTGACAGGGTGTTCAGTAGGCTTTCAAACTCAAGGGTCATTGACTCTCCAGCGTAAATTTTCAAGGGTCAAATCAAATTTTCCAGAGTCAAGGTGAGAATTTTAAGGGTCGAGCCATGGGTCATAGGGTTCCAGTCATATACTCTAGGTATGCATATCATATTTTTCTTTTTGTGTCCTGCAGGTTTGCACTTGTATTTTCACCAAATTTTTAAATAAGCTAGCTATTCATCCCTTTCCTAGGATCCATCAGTTCAAAAGTACGTTGTTCCCCTTTTGTCATATATTTTCGCAACCTCGCATGTCCGTGATTTTCGTCGTTTTTTCGCGATTTTAACAGTTTTAATTAAAGAAATTGCCCAAAAAGTATGTTCAAGTTATGAGTAACATTAACAATTTATAATGCCCCCCGATATTTATGAAGAGTAACAAAAATTACGTCCGTAACAATTTGCAAGTTAAAATTTCAACATGTAAGTCAATAATTAAAATACAGATGCCAAAAACCAACTTGTGTTATCATAAACCTCTTATTTGTTGCTCTTTCGATTAATATAAACTCAAGAAGATTTTCACAATTATCAATGCAGGTCAAGTTTTAATAATTTTTAAATCATGAAAGAATGTACTAATTTCAGTAATGACATGTGATTATCGGAAAAACAGGTATACATGAATTGTCTTTTGATCGCCGGCAATCTGTGAATTAAAATACACAGTTGTGTCAGATTCAGCCAGTCATTAATCCGTGTTACAAACACCATCATAGAAATTCGCCGAGGTCTATTATTTTCAGTTGTACGATTGTTTATCAATTAAGACCTTTGATAACGACAGATTAGCTCCGCCTTCTTTCGTATATTAACCAACAGATGACAATCGATTTTTGACTGACAACGAAATTGCCGAGATTTGCCTTCATTGTGATAGGTCAGTTGTCAGTGAGCAGCCTATGCCGTGGCTACGACTCTCCACTTACTTTAGTATGTTATCCAATAGACGATCGGTTTTTGATTGACACGGCGAGACTCGTGGTGTATAGGAGTAAATTCCCTCGGGTAAATAACCAATTACAAGGTTCAGGTAAAGTCTGATTCCGTAACACAAAACGGAGAACGAATAGCAAATTACCGCGACTCCCTCTCCCCCCCACCCTTCGAAATTTCTCCTCGGATTTGCATCAATCTCAAAAACGGTCCTGATGGATCCCAAATCCGCGGATAATTCACAGCCCTGTCAATCTAAAATTTTGAACACAGTACTTGCAATCTTCTTACTTACATTTTGAACACAGTACTTGCAAGCTTCAATCTTAAATTTTGAAAACAGTACTAGCAAGCTTTTTACTTTAATTCTAAACACAATACTTACAAGCCTCAATCTTAATTTCTGAACACGGTATTTGCAAGCAAATATCTAACTTTGTAAACTTTCATGCTTAGATTTTAGGCACAGAACTGACGTTTTTCATGCTTACTATCTGTGCCCTATCACTTGCTCAGGACACAGTAACTGTCCAAGCCCATATTTAACGTTTAATGAGCTACAAACCAAATTTAACTAGAACTGTCACAAGAGTGACGAATTATACCCCCACAATACAGCTTTGTCACAGAAGTATGGCAACCATAAGAAAGGAATGGCCACAAGGACATAAATTTCAGTTGTTATACAATAAGTTGTGTAAATGTATTGTTTTAATAGCACACAAAATATGTAAGGTTGGAAAGTATGGATTATTATTAAATTTAATAGGTTTATTTCAAACATGTTAATATCACTAACCTCCCTATCAAATTTCATGATCCTAGCCCCAAGCGTTCTTAAGTTATTATCCGGAAACCGTTTAACTGTTCCAAGTCATGTGACCTTGACCTACAGACCTCAAAGTCAAACCTGACCTGTATTTCATGATGTTACACCTGTGTACCAAAAATTATTTCAATAGGTCAAGCCTTTCATGAGTTATCATCTGGAAACAGTTTTACTGTTCAGGATCACTGTGACCTTGACCTTTGGCCTATTGACCCTAAAAGTCGAACTTGACCTGTATTTCATGATGTTACAGCTGTGTACCAAAAATAATATAAATCGGTCAAGTCGTTCAGGAGTCCAAAAAAATTTTTTAAGGGGCAAGTCGTTCAGGAGTTATCATCCGAAACTGTTTTACTGTTCAGGGTCACTGTGACCTTGAACTTTGACCTACTGACCCCAAAGTCGAACTTGACCTGTATTTTCTGATGATGCACCTGTGTACCAAAAATTATTTAAATCGGTCAAGTCGTTCATGAGTTACCATCCGGAAACAGTTTTACTGTTCAAGGTCACTGTGACCTTGACCTTTGGCCTACTGACCCCAAAGTCAAACTTGACCTGTATTTCATGATGTTACAGCTGTGTACCAAAAATTATTTAAATTGGTCCAGTCGTTCATGAGTTATCATCCAGAAAATGTTTTACTGTTCAGGGTCACTGTGACCTTGACCTTTGACCTACTGACCCCAAAGTCGAACTTGACCTGTATTTTTTTATGTTGCACCTGTGTACCAAATATTATTTTAATCGGTCTGGTCGTTCATGAGTTATCATCCGGAAACCATAAAACCAACAGACGACCGACCAACCGACAAGCTCACTCCTATATACCCCCCCCCAAACTTCGTTTTGTGGGGGTATAATAATTACTAGATGCCCATGTGCAACATGTCGAGCCTGCCAGATGTCAAAAGGACTAACTCCTTACTAAGTAGAGATAGGTGAAAATACGCCTAAATATTGGATGTACATGCATGTTGTACCACAGAAAAATGGTCTCGATTTTACTCTACGGCAAGTAATAAAAAAGTTACAATATAAGCTATTTATAGTAACAACAAAGGGAAGTAATTCTAAAAAGAAGGGTAGCCCATGGTGGTGAACATTTGTACAAAGTAACATCAAAATCCCTCCATGCATGAAGAAGAAATGCTCCGGACAAAGATATTCTTGACTTTGAACTTTAACCTTTAAGTGTGACCTTGACCTTAGACCAGGGACCTGGTTCTTGCGCATGACACTCTGTCTTATGGTGGTGAACATTTGTACCAAGTTAAATTAAAATCCCTCCATGCATGAAAAAGATATGCTCCGGACAAAGTCATTCTTGAATTTGACCTTTAACCTCCAAGTGTGACCTTGACCTTAGAGCTAGGGACCTGGTTCTTGCGCATGACACTCCGTCTCATGATGGTGAACATTTGTGCCAAGTTAAATTAAAATCCCTCCATGCATGAAAAAGATATGCTCCGGACAAAGTCATTCTTGAATTTGACCTTTAACCTCCAAGTGTGACCTTGACCTTAGAGCTAGGGACCTGGTTCTTGCGCATGACACTCCGTCTCATGATGGTGAACATTTGTGCAAAGTAACATCAAAATCCCTCCATGCATGAAAAAAATATGGTCCTGACAAAATTGGACGGACGGACGCACACACATACACTGAACCGCCACAAGTGACAACTATGTCGAGCTCATCGCAAGCGGGCTCGACAAAAAAGAAACATTTTCATTGTTAATCTCTAATTAGGAGTAAGTGATAAAGTTTTTCAATATAGCATTTTTATGACAAAACAAAATTTCATATAAAAGGAATTCAGGAACAAACAGATCTCTCTCCTGTTGGGTTTTTTGCTGAACATTTAATCAGTTGATGTGAAGAACATGGCATAGGCTGCTCACTGACAACTGACCTATCACAATGAAGGAACAAGGGGCCCAAAGGGCCAGTATTGCGCTATTGATCTGATTGGACTGTTCTGAGTAAGTTTTGTGAAAATCTTTTGCAATGTTATCAAAAAAAAAAACTAACAGTGTTCACTGTGACCCACTGACCACAAAAACAGTAGGGTTCATCTACTCATTAAAACTAATCATCCTATGACATTTTAAGACTGTGGGTGTTGTAGATCTCAAGATAATGAGAGGAAAAGATTTTCAGAGTTTTGGGTCACTGTGACCTTCACCTTTGACCCATTGACCCCAAAAAGTATAGGCATCATAAACTCAGTAAGACTAATCATCCTATGAAGTTTGAAGACAGTTAGTCAAATAGATCTCAAAATGTTGAGGGGAAAAGATTTTCCAAGTTTGAGTCAATGTGACCTTAACTTTTGACCTATTAACCTTGCATCACGTTTGAGGATTGTAGGCCAAAGCTTTTTTAAGTTATTGTCCGGAAACCATTCTCTTCTAACCAATCAACAGGTGGACGGAGAGACAGACATCTGACAAGTGATATACCCCCTTTTCTTCAAAAGGGGGCATAAAAATCGATTAGGATCATCTACATGCTACAGGGAACTTTCTCAGCAAGTCTGATGAAAGTTGGATGAAAACTGTGAACTGTGGTGTTCATCAAAGAAAATCTAACAAGACACTGTGACCTTGACATTTGACCCACTGACCCCAAAAACAATAGGGACCACTTTGACCCATCAACATGTTACAGTGAACCTTCTGAGCAAGTCTGATGAAAGTTGGATTAAAACTGTGACATGTAAAGCTTTGTCAAAGAAAATCTAAGGAAGGTCACTGTGACCTTGGACCCATTGACCCCACTATGAATTGTGATCATCTACATATTACAGAGAGCCTTCTGAGGAAGTTTGATGAAAGTTGAAAGAAAACTGGAAATCAAGGAAACAGTATCTGAGGCCACTGTTACCATGACCTTTGACCCCCAAAAACATAAGGGATAATCTACTTGTTGCAGGGAACCTTCTGAGCAAATCTGATGGAAGTTTAATGAAAACTGTGACCTGAAGAGCAATATCAAGTTAAATCTAAGGGAGGTCACTGTAACCTTGATTTTTGACATTGACCCCAAGACAATAGAGATCATCTACATTTTACAGTGAACCTTAAGTTTGATGAAAGTTGAAAACTGTGACCTGTAGAGCATTATCAATGAAAATCTAACGATGGTCACTGTGACCTTGACCTTTGACCTTTATAAAAATAGGGACCATCTGCATGTTGCAAGGAACCTTCTGAGCAAGTTTGATGAAAGTTGAATGAAAACTGATCTGTAGAGAGTTATTAAAGAATTGCTATTGGAGGTTACTGTGACCTCGCCTTTTGACCAACTGACCCAAACAAGAGGGCCATGATGGCCCTATATTGCTCACCTGACTACCATTTGCTGTAATAAAAGGGGTCAAGATTCTAACATAATTCGTAGAGGTCCACTACTCAATGCTAAATAACATTTCAAATATCTATTATCTGCCTGTCGGCCTTGTGTTTTTTTAAAAAAGTTTTCCCTATATAAGCCTATGTGAAATCAAGTGCCTCCCCCCACCTCCCGAGAAGGGTTTATTTTGACTAGGGGGTCATGATTTGAACAATCTTGGTAAAGGTCCATTAGAAAATGCTACATGCTAAATATATCAGCTCTAGGCCTTGTGGTTTCAGAGAAGAAGAATTTTTAAGTTTTTCCTATATGAGCCTAGTTAAAACCGAGAGACCCTCGGGCGGGTCAAAGGAAAACAAACGCCATTAAGCTCTGCTGGTAGTTCTTAAAACCATGCTCATATATTTATGTCAAAAATTTAGAAATATAGAACTCAACAAATCTATCAAACTGTGCATTTGTTTGCTCATTTTCTGTTCGACACAGAAGTTTTATGTTAATATCATCGATCAGACAGCTCTAGACTCCTAGCACACCTAACTTTGAGTCTTCCACTCAAGTGAGCAAACATGAACATGGGGAGCTACCATGAATATGAAGAACCAACAAAACAAATCAACAAGAGGGCCAACATGGCCCTATATAGCTCACCTGCGACTTATGTCAATATGTGATCAAACTTCATCTCTAAACTATATATCATAAACACAATCATTCTGTTTGACCTTGACAAGGCAAAAATTTTGACAACTCAGATTAACCATATTCATACTCGACCTAAATTTTATCAAGACAATCATACTGACAAAGTTTCATGAAGATAGAATGAAAAATGCAACCTCTTTTGCATACACATGGTTTTTCTACAATTTTACCCCGTGACCTAGTTTTTGACCCTAGATGATCAATGTTCCAATGCGACCTACATTTTATCAAGGCAATCATACTGACAAAGTTTCATGAAGGTCCAATGAAAAATGGAACATCTATAGCATACACAAGGTTTTCCTATGATTTAACCCCTTGACCTAATTTTTTTACCCTAAAAGACCCATGTTCAAACTCGACCTATATTTCATCAAGGCAATCATACTGACCAAGTTCAATGAAGATCCTCTATTGCAAACCCAAGGATTTTCTATGATTTGATGCCATGACCTAGTTTTTGACCCGAGATGACCCATATTTAAACTCCACCTAGATTTCATCAAGACAATCATACTGACCAAGTTTCATGAAAATACGATGAAAAATGCATCCTCTGTAACATACACAAGATTAAGTGTGGACAGACAGACAGACGATGGACACAAGGCGATAACAATAGCTCACCTTTGAGCTCTTCGTGCTCAGGTAAGCTAATAAAAACAAGATGGCCATGATGGCCCTATATTGCTCACCTGACTACCATTGGCTATTATACATTTAACATAATTTGTTAAGGTCCACTACACAGTGCTTAGTAACATTCAAAATATCTAAGCTCTACCATTGGGCCTTGTGGCTTTTTCAAGTTTTCCCTATATAAGCCTATGTGAAATCAAGTGACCCCCCCCTCCCAAGAAGGATTAAATTAGAATCATGATCGTGGGTCATGATAAGCACAATTTTGGTAAAGGTCCACACGGCACACGGCCATGCTACATGCTAAATATCTCAGCTCTAGGCCTTGTGGTTTCAGAGAAGAAGATTTTTCCTATATAAGCCTATGTGAAATCAAGTGACCCCTCGGGCTGGGTAAGTTTTGACCCAGGGGAGGGGTAATGATTTGAACAATCTTGGTAGAGGTCTACTAGGCAATGCTACACACTAAATATCTTGGCTCTAGGCCTTATGGTTTCAGAGAAGATTTATAAAGTTTTCCTGTATAAGCCTACGTAGAATTAAGTGACCCCATGGTGGTGTCAATTATGACCTGTCGGTCATAATTTGAACATTCCTGGTAGAGGTCCACTAGGCATTTATACATGCCAAAAATCTAATCTCTAGGCCTTGTGGTTTCAGAGAAGATTTTTAATGTTTTTCTATATAAGCCTATGTAAAACCAAGTGACCCCCCAGGCGGGGTTACTTTTGATCCAGGGGTCATAATTTGAACAATCTTGGTAAAGATCCACTAGACAATGCTACATGCTAAATATCTAAGCTCTAGGCCTTGTGGTTTCAGAGAAGATTTTAAAAAGTTTTTTCCTATTTGTTGCCATAGCAACTTGTTGCCATAGCCACCAGAATTCTGCTTGGAGTGGATTTCTTTGAACAACTTTGATAGACCTTCATGCAAGGAACATCCCTACAAATTTCATCAACATTGGAAATAGTGGACAGACGGATGTACAGACCCAAGACGGTGAGTGATCCAAGTAGCTCATAGCCAGGTGAACTGAAAACAATCATAATTTGAAGAATCTCAGAAAAATCACTGAAAACAAATTGTGTTAAGTAAAGGTGTTTTTTTTTTCATTTTCACTGTTTTTTCCCCAACTTTTGTTAATCAATACATATGCAATGTACAATCCTGGTGGTATGCAGTAATTTTTCTTTAACACAACTTTGTCTTATATTTATAAAACTTACTCTAGTGTGGTATGCATTGTTTTGCTGAAAAAGTTATAAACATTATAGTTGAAGGCTTATTTACAGAGCAACTGGTAGTAAGTTCAGAATTTCTTTATTTTTACATTCATATCTGCATGAAACAAGAGCTGTCACTTGTAAGTGACGAATGTCCAAGCAGTGGTGACACCTGAATATGTTATGATATAAAATCATTGCATATTGAGGAAAGGTGATGTGACAGAAATAAATTGAGATAATTCACAAATAAGGTAATAAAGGGCTATGGTCCTTGGGGACGGTACTTCCCTTTAATGTCCTCTCTCACTGTATGCAGTTGGAACAAATTTCCTTCAGAACAAGAAAATGTAATAAAGGGTGATAATTAAAGCATTAAGGAAGGTAGAGTTAAGGTTATTGTACACTGTACCTTCTGTCATTGTGTTACACTCTGGACAAAGAAGTGGATATGAACAAACAAACAAGTTTACTTCTATATACCCGGGGGTCATAATTTGAACAATCTTGGTAGAGGTCCATAAGACAATGCTACATGCAAAATTTCCTTTCTGTTGCCTTGGCAAACAGAGGTTTACATGGAATCAAAGTATTTGAACAACTATGATAGAGCTTCATGCAAGGAACATTCCTGCCAAGTTTCATTTTCATTGGCCCAGTGGTTTCAGAGGTGATGTCATTTGAAGGAATCTGTGAACAATATGACAACATACCCTGGACGGTGAGCAACCCTAATAGCTTGGCACTTTGTCACTGTAAATAGAAGTAACAGCCTGGACATGAAGTACCTTATATAACCCTACATTGCAGGTTGTGAGCTTTGTGACCATGACTTTGGAGAGAGAAACACAGATGTGGTGCATGACACACTCTTTTGTCATAAGCAACAACTCTGTGCATCTTTTTGAAAATTGGTCTATGCAGATATAAGTTACAGCCCAGTCATGAAGAGTGGATGGAGTGATGGACACACTATTAGTGCTGAGCAAACCTGTAGTCCTAGTCTCTGACAGATCCTTGACTAATAATGATTTATACCAGGAAACAGTGAGAGATAGATTAGTTAAAACTAAACGAGGGTAAAGGATTTCAAAATAAAACAACATCAAACATAAACGGCAAATTATGAACTGTATCAACAAACCATATCATCATCCTGAAAGAAAGACCACATGCAATCTTTGTTTCTAACATTAACACTAAATACTGATGAAAACAAGAGGCCTAATATCCCTTAACTGAGTATTGTTGTTCGGAAAGACAAGAAAGTAGGTAAAAAGGTCATAATCATAGTCAGTAAAGGGCAATTTATAAATCTGCTTGTAAAACTGTACACGCAGTCCAAATTTCATTACTTTTGTGCTCAGGTGAGGCACCAAAAACATTATGTAATGCATAGCACAACCGATAAACTATTTCATGTTCATTCAGCATGTAAAAATGGATAAAGATGGAAACCTGTGACTGTAACGTTTGAGCTAGTGACCCCCAAACAATAATATGCGCAACTACTCTTCATACTGATGATTCCTGCAAAGTTTTTATAAAATCCAGCATGGGTACAGACAAGATTTTCTGTTTTCAGGCCCCTTGTCTCAGTGACCTTGACCTTTCATCTAGTGACCCAAAATTATACAAGAGTCAGTACAACACAAGACTGATTATCATTAGGGACAATTTTTTATTGCCATGTATACATTTTTTTCGAAGTCCTGGTCACAGCTGATAAGTGCTTCAGATATTGAGACTATCTTATCTGATTACCTTCCAGAATGAAATGGGTTAACTAAGAATTTCTTGGTACAATCCAAATTGTTTTTCACAGAGTTATCTACTCTTGCTTACAGATATGTGTCAGCATTGTACATAATTATTCCAACTTTCAAAGCAATACTTCTAAATCAAAAAGGGCAATAATTCAAATGAAATCCTTGACTAAGTTAACATCTTTTGCATACAGATGGGGGTCATGATGCAAACACAAGTATTCCAAATTTCACAGCAATATCTCAAAGGGTTAAACCAATGTGGATTTTACCCAGTTTTAACATACTCATTGAGTCGAAAAAGGGCCATAATTCTGACAAAAACCTTCACATAGTTATATTCTCTTGTATGTGGATGGAATTATTATGGCAAATAAGTATGGTAAGTTTCAAAGTAATATCTGTAACGGTTTTAAAATAAAGTGGATGGTACACAAAACTTTACCTAGTTCAATGCACTTTCTAAGTCGAAAAGGGGCCATAATTCTGACAAAAACCTTGACAGAGGTATGTACTCTTGTCTGTTGATGGTTAACAGGTATTATAAGTTTCAAAGCAATACTTATTATGGTTTTGAAATAAAAAGGGGTGGTACAAAAAAACTTAACCAAGGTGTGACATCAAGGCAAGTACGATAGCTCCCCTTTTCTTCATGCACGACTGGACTTCATACAGATGCTTCTTCAAAGTTTTATGAAAAAATATCAAGGGGATTTGGATAAGAAGCCTGGACACTATTTTCTGTTTTCAGGTTCCAGTGACCTTTGAGCAAGTGACCCCAAATTACCATATGAAAATTAGACTTCATTATGATACTTCCTGCAAAGTTTTATGAAAATCCAGCAAGGGGTATAAAATGAGTTGTCCTGACAAACTTTGTGACAGACAGCACAATCTAAAATATATAATAATACCATGCCAAAGGACAATCAGCATCCAAACATACATAATCTGAAACAAAAAATTACATTTATTCTAAACTTCGTTTTGGTGATCACTTGGTCAAAAGCCTACCTACTTTGCATGGCCAGGCTATGTTGCCATATGATTCAGATTTGTATCCTGGCTTCTGCCTAGAAAATTTAATCACATTTATATTACATACCGTCCTATGACTTCCGGCTTCCACTACTTCTAATGTGACAGCTTGATTCAGGTATTTATCCAGATCATATTTAGCGTCTGAAAGCAAATGGACTCAAAAGTTGGAACAAATTTCTTCTCATGATATCTGAACTGAATGGCCTTATAATCATTTTTTATATGTACTGAATAACTGACAGCTTATTGCTTAGTGTAATACTATTCTATTGTTCTATGTACAAATACACTTGTAACAGTTAGACAGATACATAAATACATAAACAAAAGGACTGGGCCATGAGTTATAGCAACATCAGCAATCAGCGCTCTAAGCTCATGGGCTTATTGGAATAGTGAAACACTTGTTTTTCTGGGTATCTTATGCCCATTTCTACTATATTTCAGGTATGTACAGGCATGAAGTGTATCTAACCATCATTCCTGGGAAGGATCAGTACTAAGGACACCAACCCTGTTGATAAGGCTGCCGATGTCCTACCACTGTGAGTCAGGTTGGGAGCTGGGGGCTGGAACCCATGACCGTCAATCAGTGAGAGGTTCAACAATAACAAGTCATGACCTTAACAACACGACCGCAGAGGTTGGTATCTTACATATCATAATGCTAAAACATCTATGTTAGCTTACATTGTATACAGATATTTTTCTAAGTTTCAATATTCACATTGCTTTCAAGACATACCCACAAGCTTGAATGGCCTTGCCATTGGAGGCAGAGACCATATTGGTGGTTTAGTTCTGATCATCTCCCCCTTAGGCACAAAAGCTCTGTTGCCATAATCTATAAAGATCACATCTCCTATCTCCTGCCCATTCCTGTCTGTGAGGAAGGTACACCATGCCCTGAGAACAAGTAACACACGCAGTTTAATTTCAACCATATTTTTTTTATACTTAATTAAAAACAAAACTGCTTTCAAGACTTTTCAGAATATAAAATGTGTTTACTACTTTAGAAATTTATGTCCTTTTGAATAAAAGGTCCTTGGTGCATATCTTGGCACAGATTATATCTATAGTTTTATTTCTGGAAATGTTTCTCAGTGTTTTTTTGAATGACCTTATCCAAAATGCTTAAACTACATTTGTTTAACATGTTTTGTTGGGCACTTTCCGTTTCTAGGAAGGGCATGTACTACACAGTCCCATCTTCTCAAGAAACTGGGAATGTTCTCACATAACTGTCAGGTCAGAACTCGTGACCCTCAATCAGTGTGAGGTTCAGATATTACCAGTTCACAACTTTAACCATTTACCTGGGCAGTAGATATTCTATCTTAATGACTTGTAGTAAGATAACAGGTAGCCAAATGAACTCATGTTACAAAATAGATATACAGTAAACTCCATATAAAACAAACTCCTTGGGATCAGTTAAATTTGTTGAATTTATACCCTGAGTGAGTTACCTTTGTACAGGATTCTCTCAATTTTGGCTTAGGGGTCATAATTTGAACAATCTTGGTAGAGGTCCACAATGCAAAGCTACATGCTAAATATTTAAGCTCTAGACCTAGCGGTTTAGGAGAAGATTTTAAAGTTTTACCTAAATAAGCCTATGTAAAATCAAGGGACCTCAGGGCGGGTCAATTCCCAACATAAGCATATGTAAAACTCCCGGGGGGCGGGGGAGTCATAATTTAAACAGTATTGGTAGAGGTCCACTAAATAATACTGCATGTCAAATACCTAAACCCTGGGCTTTCCATTTTTTTAGAAGAAGATTTTTAAAGTTTGTCCTTTCTGTTGCAATGGCAACCAGAGTTCTTCATGGAATGGAATTATTTGAACAACTTTGATAGAGCTTCATGTAAGGCATCAACATTTGCCCAGTGGTTTCAGAGATGTTGTTTTATCGAATATTTTTGAAAGGGCCATCTATGATCAAATGGAAGATTATTTGAGTAAGAAGATTTTATACAGTTTTCAGTCTAGTTTTAGACACAGTTTTTCTACAGACACTTGTCTTATCCATCTATCTGATTTTGTAAAATTTCAAATGGATAAAGGTAAGGCCAGAAGTTTTTTATTTTCTGTTTTACGGGAGCGCCGACTGTAGTTTTTGATAAAACCAAATAAAAATAAAATTGAATTTCGGCATTTTTATTTCAATTTACCCGCCGATCCGTATCCTAGCTAACTCCAAAAATAAACTTTTATGGCAAGGCTTTTTGCCTTCTTTAGCAGAGAGGCCGATGTTCATTGGAAATATTTTATTTTTTCACAATTGAAGGCCTAAAAATTCACAAAATGCATGGAATTTCACAATAGAAAGTCTGAGTGAAATGTAACACATTAAAAACATTTGATTTCAGTTTTCGTATAAAATAGTTCACATGATTTAATCGAATTAAACTCCCAGTTGTTGTTACTTCCCCTTACACATACGTAGGTAGCTAAAAGGGAAGTAACTGCGGCAAGGAGTACCTGTTTGTTAGAACAATGTTCCAAGAATCGCTTTCCAAAAAATAAACAAGAGACTGTTATTAACAAAATCTGAAAGAAACAAGGTAGATTGATGACTTAAAACAAACTTCAATGGACAGAAAGGCAAACTGTTAAGTACAGGTACATGATCATAAACAGAATTAGCCGCAACTGGTGACAACCACTGCTCAATCACCAGTCATGATTCAGTTGTGTCAACATGTCGGTTGTGTTTGAGTGTAACAATTCCTTTTTTTTAATCTATCCTGTTTTCCGTATTCTCAGGGGGCTAAGCTTGTAAATTTGTTACTTATTAAACAGTATACATTTTAGCAACATTATTTACATGTTATTTGATAGAAAAAGTACTCATCTTTCAGTGGTGTCATCATAAATTACATGATTTTTCTCATGTAAATTTTGCTACAGTATCTGAGGTCACACTCAAACTTGAAAATGAGAAGAAAGTTTCTCGTATTCTCAGGGATTTATGTTCCAGTCTCGGGCATTGCCACATTGTAGAACAAAACAAGAGGGCCAAGATGGCCCTATATCGCTCACCTTGGTACAAGTCCACTTGCCTGGTGGGGCATTGCCACATTGTAGAACAAACTAGAGCTATCACTAAATGTGATTAATACCCCCAAAAGGATTGCTTTATAAACTGAAGAAGTTCGTAGTAACATAATACCTTGCAAACAAACTAAAAAGAGATATTGTTCTTAGCAGTTCCTCTCATTGTGCTTGACCATTGTATGAAGTTGTATTGAATTCCAACTTGTAGTTTTCGAAAAATGCTCCTTACAGGGAAAAGTAACAAAGGGCAATAACCCTGTAATTAGTCAAGATGGAGTTATGGTTACTGTGCACTGCACTCCCTCTCACTGTGCTTGACCATTGTATGAAGTTGTATTGAATTCCAACCAGAAGTTTTCAAGTTATGCTCCGGACAAGGAAAAGTAACAAAGGGTAATAACTCTGTAATGAGTCAAGATGGAGTTATGGTTCCTGTGCACTGCACTTCCTCTAAATGTACTTGACCATTGTATGAGGTTGTACTGAATTCCATCTAGTAGTTTTCAAGTTATGCTTGGACAAGGAAAAGTAACAAAGGGCAATAACTCAGTAAATACTCAAGATAGAGTTATAGTTCTTGTGCACTGCACTTCCTCTGAGTGTGCTTGATCATTGTATGAAGTTGTATTGAATTCCAACTAGTAGTTTTCAAGTTATGCTCCGGACAAGGAAAAGTAACAAAGGGCAATAACTCTGTAATTAGTCAAGATGGAGTTATAGTTCTTGTGCACTGCACTTCCTCTCAATGTGCTTGACCATTGTATGAAGTTGTATTGAATTCCAACCAGTAGTTTTCAAGTTATGCTCCGGACAAGGAAAAGTAACAAAGGGCAATAACTCAGTAATTAGTCAAGATGGAGTTATAGTTCTTGTGCACTGCACTTCCTCTCAATGTGCTTGACCATTGTATGAAGTTGTATTGAATTCCAACTAGTAGTTTTCAAGTTATGCTCCGGACAAGGAAAACTAACAAAGGGCAATAACTCTGTAATTAGTCAAGATGGAGTTATAGTTCTTGTGCACTGCACTTCCTCTCAATGTGCTTGACCATTGTATGAAGTTGTATTGAATTCCAACTAGTAGTTTTCAAGTTATGCTCCGGACAAGGAAAATGCAACAGACCGCCCGACCGACCGACCGACCAACCACCGGGTGACTCCTATATACCCCCCTAAACTTCGTTTTGGGGGTATAAAAAACTTATAAATGCCAATGCGCATAGCTTGGCATAATATGTTACAAATAACCTAAAAATAATAGTGATAGACTGAGCAGAATAAAACAATATGGGCACTTTTACTAACCCCACCACAAAAATATAAGGAAATTTCAGCATTTTCAGTGCCAGTTTTGTATGATATCTCTAAATGATAACAAAGAGTTGCCAATTTGGCACCTGTAATGTAAAAAACAAGAATATGAGAAACCCTGAGAATATGAGAAACAGGGATAATGCCTTTCATACATTTTGTAAGATAGTAACACAACTTAAATTTCACAACTGTCAAATGATAAGACGATATATTTTTTCACAATTTGGGTCCCTTCGTGCTAATTTTTTCACAAATGTATAGGCTAGGGAGTCTAATCACAATTTTGATGAAAAAGCCCTGTACGGTATGGTAGAGGAATTTCTTCTAATGTAGTCATAGACACATAGGCCTACTCTCAGTTCACCAGTTCCTGGTACTTATCTAATTGATATTTAAAATAACGGTGCAAAGCCTGGATACGTCAAAAGAGTGGTGAGTGAGTTACAGCTTTCCAGTCATTGAGCTTTTGATATTGGCATTTGCAAGAACAAGTTAGTTCTATTGCTTGCTTCTTCCCTGAAAACTTTGTATTTACATGCATGTAACCCATACCAAGTGTCCGGCAAAGAAATTCTCAATATTGGGCGCCAAATTTGTCATAATAATATGAAAGTTATGATTGTCATAATTTAAATATAAAAGCAACAACATTAAAGAGATATTGTGCAAAATACCGGTAGTGAAGAAAAGTCCATTTAAGGTTGGAATCTTTCATTTTCTATTGTTTACAAAAAAAAAAATTAGCCTTTTTTGCACTTTTTTTTTATTTTTCTTGTCGACTGCTCAAATTTCTGGGTTTTATTTTTATTTTTATTTCTCCCCCCCCCGACTCAAATTTTTTGAAAAATTTCCCGTAAAACAGAAAATAAAAAAATGCTGGCCTAACATGGTGGGAATGGTTCTCCTTGATTTGCAGAAGGCGTTCGACACGGTCAATCATAGTATTTTATTAATGAAACTAAACGCAATTGGCCTCAGTTCTGATGCTGTCCGATTGTTTCAATCAGTGGTTACGAAAGCAAATGCCCGGCTGAAATACTTGTATAGGAAAAGTCAATTCTTGGATCTCCACACTAGGAAACTCTTGGTCATGTCCTTAATTCAGTGCCATTTTGATTATGTTTGTTCTTTTTGGTACCCAAGTTTGACTCAGTATTGGAAGAAAAGGCTCCAAACAACCCAGAATAAATTGGTTCGTTTTGTTTTGAATAAGGACAGCAGGTCACATGTTGGGCTAGAGCAATTTAAGGTTCTTAACTGGTTACCGGTCTCCAAAAGAGTTGATCAGATAACTCTTTGCCATGTCCATAAAATAAAGTCTGACATAGCCCCACAATACCTTAAGGAGCATTTTGTACACCTTAATCAGGTCCATGACTGCTGTACCAGGTCCAGAGTGTCTGCACTTTCATCATCAGATTCCAGTGTAAGCTATTCTTTTAGTGACACAGGACGATTTTCTTTACCAAAGGTAGGAAGCTTTGGTAGAAAATCTTTTGCTTTTAATGGTATTGCTCTATGGAACGGCCTTCCTCAAAATCTTAGAGATATTCAATCTTCCCACACCTTCAAGCATGCCATCAAAGCCCATTTAATGGCCAGTTAATTTTAGTTTAATTTTCAATAGTATTTGAATCTTTTAATAGTCTTAATAGAGTCCCAGATTTTACATATTCTTAAGTTTAAGCACAACACACATATGTTGTGATTGTCCTTTAGTAATTTACCCATTTTTAGCTTGCACATTTAACGTTTATAATAATTTTTATTAAATTTTTACAGTTTGACTGACAATTTCTGTGATGCACTATTTCATGATTCATTGATGTGATACAAACTTGGACTGTGATTTAAATGTTATACAAACTTGGACTGTGATATATGTGATCTCAACTAAATTATTGCAATTAATGCCTTATTGAATAATATAAGAATTGATTTGAATTTCATACAAATTAACATGACTTTCTGTGTCATGCCTCCAATGTCAGGGACCACAATGGAAATAAGAGGAATCCTTTCCTCTTTTTTGTGTTATCCCTGGTATTGGTGGGCACTACATGGCTCATATATTTATATTTTGTCGTATATTTATGTCATGTCATATTTCTAGTCTCCTTAATAATTTGATTATTGTTATATATATTTAAGAAATAATCTATGGCTTGGAGTGCTTTATCGAAATTGAAGCATTCCCCGGAGGTGATGTGTCTGGCGGAATAATTCACGAGGGCGAAGCCCGAGTGAATTATTACGCAGGCACATTACCGACGGGAAATGCTTCAATTTCTATAAAGCACTCCAAGACCTAGATTATTTCGATTCTTAGAAGCCGATTTTTTAAAAACTATCGTAACTACTACGGACCTTTTTTCAGTTCGGCGGTAATGTGTAAAACAGCATAAGAAGTTGCTGTTGTATTTCACTCCCCTATTCGGGCAACCATTTAAGATATCAAGCATAACTATATTATTCAAACTTATTTTAGTTTAATCATTTAATACATAAAATATAAAAAGAAATACCTGACTGACATTATGCAGAAGACGTCAGGTTCAGAACGTAACAAAGCAGCCAATCGATTTAAATGCTTACCGTTAATTTGAACTGTACAACGTTTTAACGTGGAGTAATGACGTCAGTGTGATGACGTAAACGTTTTCATTCATAGTTTTGTCTCCCGGAACAAAACATTGTATGACTGTTAATCCTGAATTTCTTGGCCTTTTTTAAGGAAAACAAGGTAAGGGTATTCTAAGGTTTAATTGACGCAATCAAAAATAATATTTTAGTTCTTAAACAAATCTTTTTCATGCGACTGATGTATTTATACTGATATTATTTCCATTTCTATATTTTATTTTTGCGTGGGAGTAAATTAGAAAAGTCGGAAGGAGCTACTTCCGAAACTCCGCCTACTTTTCCGAGTGCTTTAATCATATTAATGCACTCGAATTGACTTTAGAAATACACCATAGGCATATTAGAATGTATCATTATGCATCATTATGTCATTGCCGTGTCATGTACACTTTTACCGAATAAAACTACTACTAAAACTACTACTATAACCTTAGATTCCAAAGTGTATACTTACATAACCTTAGATCCCAGTGTATACTCACATAACCTTAGATCCCAAAGTGTATACTCACATAACCTTATATCCCAAAGTGTGTACTCACATAACCTTAGATCCCAAAGTGTATACTCACATAACCTTAGATCCCAAAGTGTATACTCACACAACCTTAGATCCCAGTGTATACTCACATAACCTTAGATTCCAAAGTGTATACTCACATAACCTTAGATCCCAAAGTGTATACTCACATAACCTTAGATCCCAGTGTATACTCACATAACCTTAGATCCCAAAGTGTATACTCACATAACCTTAGATCCCAGTGTATACTCACATAACCTTAGATTCCAAAGTGTATACTCACATAGTCTTAGATCTCAAAGTGTAACCTTAATTGACACTGAACCAGAATGACTGAAACACAGGCTGTGTACATCCCTGCGACCCCGATATAGTAAACATTTTACCCACACTTCATAAATATCCTTCACAAAGTTTATAAGATATCATCTCATGACCTTTGACCCCTAATTGTAACAGTGACCTTTAGAATGTTCATTTGGAAGATGGGTTCTGCAGGTTGAGACTTTCAGTTAAATACCCGAACTAGCTTCTTACAGATAAGATCTGGCTTTCAGAACTTTAAGCAAGTTATGACACAGACACTGACAACATGGTGAGCAGAATAGTTTACACAATTTGAAGAATACTGGAGTTACAAATACCTGAACCATGCATCCTCATATTTTGCTATGCATCTTCCTAAACCACCTATTGCTTCCACCCTTGGGCATACTTGCATCTCCATGGATAATGCATGTAGGTGCTGAAGTCCTCTGTTTGCACCATTCACTGACTGCAAGATTGTAACACTTTATTAATGCGTAATATTCTTAACATTGACAACCATATTCAGCCCTATGAAGTGCATACTCTAGGACCATCATAAATTCTCTTGGTTCAGTATAATGTTCAAGACTAGCTCTGACATACATTACCATCTTATGAATCTTTGAACTGTAAAATACAATGCTTTACAAATACTATTTCAACAATGCATAAGTGATACTGGTTGAGCTCACTGTACCCTGGGAGGAGAATTTGGCGAAGATATGATAAGACAGAGGTTGGATGAAATAGGTCTTTAAATAGAGGTTGAATGTAGAGGCTTTCCATCACAGTCAGTGTGGAGAATGCTGAGAGCTGTCGGCATCAAGTGAATAGTATACAAGAAAAAAGTCTACTTTCTATAGATGAGAGAGCCCTGTTGGCTAAACCAAAGTCGCAGTGAACCCATTTGGCAGAAAGCAGATCACCACTATCTGCTCCACATTTTTGGGTCCGGTGACAGTTGAGAACTCAGCTGATGACATCAATGTTTAGTAGTTCATCATAAGGCTACGTTTTTGTCCAAGGTGGGCTTTAAACTCATGACTGAAGCTCAATTTGAACTCCATACCTACACCATCTCTCCCTTTATCATGAATATTTGGGCTCTATAATTATGATAAAGTTATTAATTCTTGTAAGATATGGCTGCATTACAAACTCACATCCTCTAAGATCTGTGCCCAGAAAAACTTCTCATTTTCAATATGTGTAATTGTCACACTAAGGGTCATGCCCTCGACCAACGGGACCAGTTCATCAGCCCTCAACTTTGTGCTAATCTTTGTGTATTCTTGAAGCGTAGTGGTTAAACGCTGATAGTTGAAGTTGATACGGTTTGGTTTGAGAGCCGGCTCGTAAGCTTTCTCTATATCTTGACTGTAAGAGGCAGGCGACAACGGAGGGATATCTGAAACAAAGTATTGCTTGATAAAAGCTATATAATGCAAGCCAAATTATCAAAAGTAAACACACCACGAAGGTTTCTCACCAAAATGATTTTACATTAAATAGCCATTAAGTAGTGTTGGGTATTGCCAGCAGAAACTAGATGGTTGTTTTTGTCACAAAAACATATGTCTCCTCCATGGCAGTTTGTCAATTATTGTAATACTGAAACAGGATATTAAAATAACACAAAATTATATTTAGTAACAGTGACCTCGACTTTGACTCCACCTCCCTCTAATTTTTTCTTTTTTTGCTATTTTTGCTTCAAACAATTTAAAACTAAAAACAAAATCTATTTTTAGTAACAGTGACTTTTTTTGGGTTAAAGGTCCATTACTAAGACCAAATCAAACTTTCTTTTAAATCTGGAATTGCAACAGGAAAGTACAGTCTGAAACTAGTTTCTAAAACTTTACAATAGCCGTGGAGTATTTCCCTGTTTGAAATACTGCTGTAGAAAAACAAGTGAATGATTTTGTATGACCTTAGATTGATCTGGATGGTCTTTTTGTCCTACTTTCGCTTTATTTGATTGTTGTAAACAGTCAGAGATATACGTTGCACATCATTGGAGGTGAAGTTCTTTCAACTATAATTCAAAATAGGCATGCTTATTCATGTACAACCCATTTACAGCCTCTTTCTGGGAGATTTCTGGAAAATTACTAAGATATTTGAAAACTGGAACACCTACTCATAAAATATAATTCATTTTTAATTATTTTGTTAAACTCAAATGTTCAACACAATATGGTCACATTTGATGCAGTATGTCATATTTTTCCTTCTTGAAAAGACACCCATTACAATTCCAGATTTGAAAGAAAATTCAATTTGTTTTAGTAATGGACCTTTAAAACACTTTAAGAACCAAAATGAAATTTAAAAAAAAAAAAAAAAAATTTTTAGTAACAGTGACAGTGACCTTGACCCTAATTTTCTTTTTTGCTGTTTTTGCTTCAATAAAAAAAAAATATATTTAAAGTAACAGTAACCTTGACCTTAAAAATCAAGGGGTTACAAAGATATGGAGGACACAAAATATTGTCATATGACCTTTGATCTCTAATTGTGACCTTCGAGGGGTTTAGGAGATATGGAGCTGACACGAAATGCAAGGCTCAAACCTTTGACTTTGAGCTGTGACCTTGACCTTAAGCCGGCGCAGTTGGTTCATGGATTCTGCACATTTGGTAGTTGAGGTGAACATCTGACACAAGTTTGAGGAAAATCCTTTGAGGGGTTAAGGAGATATGGAGCGGACACGATTCTGCCCGACAAAGGGACGGACATTCTTACATATGGATACTTATGTGAGTACTCTATTGTTCTCTCCATTGTTATTTTTGCCTCATAAGAGAAAACATAGCTACCTAAGAGCTTACGGAATTAATGCCACCAAGATGCCAAATGTAAGCAAGGACAGATGGATGTTCTAACTAAATGATACTTGAACGGCTATGTTTCGTATTTCAAGTATTTATGCATCTAATTTTAGCCACGTAATAGAAATTTTACCACATAACAGCCAATTATCCTACGGAATGAATGGAATTAACAGTTATGTATCGTTTGCTATGGACAGTTCAGCCACATAAGTACCTATTTGTTAGAGCGGACGAACAGACAGACAGACAGACAGACATGGCAAAAACAGTATATTTCTCCCATATTCTATGGGGGAGACATAATGATATTACAATACATTGCAATGTATTACATGATATTGCAATTATATTGTAATACATTGCAAAGCATTTGTTTCACAAAGAAAGTCAGAAAACCCAAACAAAGCAATCATATTTAAATATTGTACTCTTTGCTTTATTGGCATAAGTGATAGTACATTTCAGTACCTAGCCTCATCACAGCTGAAAGCAAAAGATATAAAACTTAATGTTACAAAATGTAATTTAATATTAATAGAACTCATGAGCTAATTCTACTTGTATATCCAATGGAACTATTCTTATTACAGTATTATCATTTTTGTGATATTTGATGATTTTAAACTGAACTGTACCCTGTTTTAAATATAACAATATTTGAAATCATATTGCAATATATAATTGCCTAGAAACAAGTTGCAATCACTGGTATATTGCAATATACTGCCCACCTCTACCATTAAGTGTTTAATAATAAATAATATTCATAAACATTCATCCTTCTACACTGAAATAGGCAACAGGTTCTCACTGAAGTACAAGAAACTAAGAGCTACTGGGACAACACATATGCCTACAATTAACAGAGCTCAGATTGAATGGTGCCATATCAATTATTAACTAGACCTATCACTAAATGTGATTAATACCCCCGAAAGACTGTTGTATCAACTGAAGAATTTATTAGTAAAAAAACTAAAATAGAGTTATCTTTCTTGGCAATAACTCTGTAATTTGTCAAGATAGAGTTATGGTTCTTGTACACTGCACTTCCTCTTATTGTGCTTGACCATTACATGAAGTTGTATTGAATTCCAACCTGTAGTTTCCAACTTATGCTCCAAAAAAGGAAAAGCAACAAAAGCAAATAACTCTGTAATTGTTATAGAGTTAAGGTTCTAGTACACTGCACTACTTCTCAATGTGTCAGACCATTATATCAAGTTGTTTTGAATTCCAACCAACGGTTTTCAGATTATGCTTTGGACAAGGAAAATGCAATGGATCTACCAACAGACCAACCAACCACTGGACGACTCCTATATACCCCCCTAAATTTCATTTTTGGGGTATAGTAAATATCTGCCAAACATACCATGCCAAAGAAAGACAAAATTCTATAGATAATAGAAAACAAAGTAAGACAAGGAGGCCAAGATGGCCCTAAATCGCTCATTTGGCTACTATTGGTTTTAATAAAAGGTCAACAGTTACATCACAGAAAGGGTCAATTTGACTTGGGGGTCATAATTTGAACACTATTCGTGAAGGTCCACTACACAATACTACATTCCATATATCTTAGCACTGGACCTTGTGGTTTTAGACAAAGGTTATTCAATTTTTCCTGATATAACCCTAGGTGAAATCAAGCGACCCCAGGCAGGGTCAATTTTGACTCAGGGGTCATGATTTGAACAATCTTGTTTGAGGTCCACAGGGCAATGCTCCATGCTAAATATCTAAGCTCTTTGTCTTGTGGTTTCACAGAAGGATATTTTTAAAGTTTATCCTATATACCGTAATTTCCAGACAATTGGTTGCCACCTGTATGTATAAACAAGAGCTGTCAGTAGACAGCGCGCTCGACTATTCTCAGTGATTGACAATATAAAATAATATCAATCCTGACTGTAAATGAGTCTCTAAATATAGGATAATTATGTCAAAATGCTTGATACAGTTACCTCCTCCTGTACACAGGTTGAGATCATGATGGTGAACAAGTGTGCAAAGTTTCAAAGCCATATGTCGATGGACTTTGAAAATATTTGAGGTGGTACGCAAACTTTAACGTAAATTCTAAGTCGAAAAAGGGGCATAATTCTGTCAAAATGCTTGATACAGTGACCTCCTCCTGTGTACAGGTTGGGGGCATGATGGTGAACAAGCGTGCAAAGTTTCAAAGCCAGATGTCAATGGACTTTGAAAATATTTGAGGTGGTATGCAAACTTTAACGTAAATTCTAAGTCGAAAAAGGGGCATAATTCTGTCAAAATGCTTGATACAGTGACCTCCTCCTGTGTACAGGTTGGGGGCATGATGGTGAACAAGCGTGCGAAGTTTCAAAGCCAGATGTCAATGGACTTTGAAAATATTTGAGGTGGTACGCAAACTTTAACGTAAATTTTAAGTCGAAAAAGGGGCATAATTCTGTCAAAATGCTTGATAGAGTTACCTCCTCCTGTGTACAGGTTGGGGGCATGATGGTGAACAAGTGTGCAAAGTTTCAAAGCCATATGTCAATGGACTTTGAAAATATTTGAGGTGGTACGCAAACTTTAACATAAGTGGTTATGCCGACGCCGACGCTCAGGTTACTAGGATAGCTCTCCTTATTCTTCAAATAGTCGAGCTAAAAAGATAAATTTTCGTAGATGCGGCCTATGTGACCTTTTTATTTTTTAAATTGGTACTTTTTAGAGGCCTATACTACATTTTTATTTTGGAAATTTGTATTTTGAGTGTCCAGAGTGGGAATTTTGGGTACTTTATACATTGTTTGAAAACAGTTCACCAATACTATCCAACACATTTAGCCTTCATCGGTCAATTAACTAGCGTATACTACCGTATAAATGTATCAGCATATTAGCGCGAGTGTTTAATCATACTTCAACTGTCATACAAAAAGATAGGACTCGTTTTAAAGGTTTCTTACATGCACCATATTCGGCATATCGGCCGCGGCTAATATGTTGGAGCGGCCTTTACGTTCATTTTTGTTTCTAAAAATTGTGAAAATATTGGGGCATGGCCAATAAAGTGAAGTGGCCTATTGTCTGAAAATTACGGTTAGCCTATGCAAAACAAGAGTTGTGTATGGAATGGTTTTCTTTGAACTACTTTGATACAGCGTCATGCAAGTAACATCTCTGCCAGGTTTCATCAACAATTGGCGCAGTAGTATCAGAGGAAATGTCGTTTAAAGGAAATGGTGGATGGACAGACGACACAGGCAAGGTCCTAATAGCTCACTGTGGCACTTTGTGCCAGTCAGCTAAAAACAAATATAAGCTTTTCTGAAATCCTAAAACATGTGAACCTAACTAGGAACTGAACAAGGACCCTTGGGCATACCTTGAATGTGTACAGTTCTGTTTGAATCTCCTGAAACAAAATAAGAATCAAACCCCAATATACTACTTTTGCAACATTTTTGTATTCTTGCTCTCGTAACTATAGAATCAGTCATGTCAAAGAGTAAGTAACATATTTCAGTATTTTTGAGAGCAAGTTAATGTCTACATGCAAAATAATGTAACTATAACTTAATATGCAAACCTGTAAATTTAAGATTTTCTTATGTAAGCTATTTGAATCACATAGTGAGTCTTCTGAATTTTCGTGCTTACAACAAGCGTCTGCAACTGCATACCACTTTAATGTCATGAAAGTGCATGTTTATATTTTCACATGTAATATTGAAGTATTTACATCACAAAGATGTCACTGTTGTATTTATTATACTTGGAGAGAGGCATGCCTGTTACTCATCTGATTAAATACACAATCAATATAACTCGGGCAGTAAAAACAAGAACTGTCCCTCACAAGTGACATATGCCCCCAAAAAAGGTGTCTCATAGTCTGTGTCCTCTCCATGTGCTCAATAATTGTGCCATGTAATTTTAAAATCCTTCCATCCATGACAGAGTTGCCATGCATACAGTATTCCATTACTTTTAAACATTAAATGTGACCTTGACCTTTGAGGTAGAGACGTGGGTCTTGCACATGACACCTCGTCTTGATGTGCTGAACATTTGTGTCAAATCATTTTAAAATCCTTCAATGCATGACAAAGTTACAGTCCGGCCACAAAATGTAAGGGAGGACGCACAGACGAACGGTGCGATTTTAATCTGCCACCCTTCGGGGGGCATAATAAAAGATACCAACATAAATTGAACATACAGTCCAACCTCCCTGAACAACACATTCCTAGAGCAATAACGTCCCCAATAAGACAAACATTTTCTTTCCTGTAGTGTCAGTTATATAAGTCATCGACCCTTCCAGAACAACACCTCTCGACAACAAATACACGTCTGTGTTCCCATTGGTGTTTGCTCCTGAGAAGTTGGACTGTATTTCCAAATATACAGAGCATGTGTCACAGTACAGTAGAGAGGAGTACATGTACTGTATAGGACACAAGCTTTCAGCTTTGTTGCATTTATTGAAACTAGAACTATCACTGAAGGTGATGAATATCCCAATGAACATCCCACTGACACAGTATATAAAATTTATGTAATATCTAATGCTTTTTTTTATTGGACCTGCACAACTTAAGGCTACTGTGAAGTATAATTAAATTCTGACCAGGGGTTTTGGAGATTAAGAGTGCAAAAGATTTTATGTCAAGCCCCTGTGACCTTGACCTAGTGACCCAAAACACTAACTATGCACAACTAGGCATGGTACTTATCACTTCTGTAAAATATTTAATTGTGACCAGAGGTTTTGGAAATTAAAGCGCAAAAGATTTTACTATCTCGAGCCCCTGTGACTATTGACCTAGCGACCCAAAACATGGACCATGCACAACTAGGCATGGTACTTATCACTTCTTTGAAGTATCATTAAATTCTGACCAGGGGTTTTGGAGATTAAGCGTCCACAAGATTTTACTATCTCGAGCCCCTGTGACCTTGACCTTGGACCTAGTGACCCCGAACATAGACCAAGCACTACTAGGCATTGTACTTATCTAATGTATCATTAAATTCTGACCAGGGGTTTTGGAGATTTAGGGTCCACAAGATTTTACTGTCCCGAGCCCCTGTGACCTGGACCTTTGACCCGAAACATAGACCATACACAACTAGGCATTGTACTTATCACTTCTGTGAAGTATCATTGAATTCTGACCAGGGATTTTGGAGATTTAGCACTCACAAGATTTTACTTTCCAAAGCCCTTTGACCCAAAACATAGACCATGCACAACTAGGCATTGTACTTATCTAATGTATCATTAAATTCTGACTACGGATTTTGGAGATTTAGTATCCACAAGATTCCGTCTACAGACGTACGGACAAGCTGAATCCAGTATGACCCCCCCCCTCCCCCTTACAATTTGCGGTCGGGGAGGTATAATAAAAGTAAATAGTTTGCCTTCTTGTAAATTCCTAAACAAGTTTGAAACACAAGCTGTCTATGCAGGTGATATTTGCCCCAGAGGTGAGGCTTTGACCAGAGGATCTGAGTGTTGAGGGTCGCATATCTTCTGATCATACTCTACATCTCTGTCAAGTCTGAGTCATGCATGAGCAGATAGTTTAATTACTACAGTTATACCATTCACTCTACATGATAATGCCAGTTAAATCAGTTGATGGTTAACGAAGATTTTTCATTACACATTTTATGTTAACAAGACCAAGGGAAACAGCCAGACAATACAGTGGTCTGTTAAAGAACCAAGATAAAACAGGTTTTACTGTAGCAGAATGATACCCAATAGAAGAAACAAAGGGATATAGAGTCTTAATGTCTGTTTTGCTCAAATCTGTGTGATCTCCAATAGAATCTTTTTATGAGTGGCAAGGTCATGAAGGAAAATATCTAGGATCTTCTTTTAGTGCTCATTTATTATCCCCCTGCCACAATGGAGGGGATATGGCAATGGGTTCCGTACTTCCGTCCGTCACATGTCCAGAGCATAACTATGAAAGTATTCAAGCGATTTTTTTTTTAAACATTACACACAGACAGAAGACATTGAGAAGAAGTGCAGTGTACAAGGACTTAACTCTAGCTTGTCCTATTTTTGAATTATCTCCCTTTATTGAATTTTCTGGTCCGGGCCATTACTCCTTAAGTACTGAACCAAATTGATTCAAATAGCATGCACTTACAGAGGACATTAGGATGCATTGGACTGTCCAAAAACCAAAGCCGTACCTACTCCATTTTTGAGTAATCTCCCCTTATTGATTTTTAATATAAACTTTTGTTTGGAATATAACTCCCAAAGTATTCAAGGGAATTTGTTTAAACTTAACACTCAGATAGAGGACATTGAGAGGAAATGCAGTGTGCAAGAACCTTAACTCTAAGTTGTCCCATTTTTTAATTATCTCCCTTTATTACTTTTTCTCATCAGGGCCATAACTCTTTAAGTACTGAAATGAATTGATTCAAATGGTATACAGTCACAGAGGACACTAAGATGCAATGCAGTGTCCAAGAACCATAACTAAAACTTATCCTGGTGTTCAATTATCTCCCTTTATTGATTTTTTGCATAAAACGTTTGTGCAAACCATACAATTTCAGATTTTTAGAGTAGAAGTGCGACATAAACATAGAGAAAGTGAATAACCCTCAGCACATTATAGTTTTATTGAATTAGAACTTATACCATATCCATTTCTCTCACCTAAAATTTCTTGGTCATAGAAAGAGCACTCTGCAGGAGGATGGCCATGTCTAACATGGCTCTTGTTGCCTTTATTTCATGCTTGCTTGAATCTTATTGTTGAATTCCAACCAGTTGTTTTCAACTTATACTCAGGACAAGGAAAAAGTAACAAAAGGCAATACCTCTGTAATTAGTAAAAATAGATTTCAGGCTCTTGTACACTGCACTTCCTCTCATTGTGCTCCTACCTCAAGTTTTCATATTATGCTCTGGACAAGGAAAATGCAACGGACCGACCGAATGACTAACCACAAGGTAACTCCTATATATCCCCCCCAAACTTAGTTTCAGGTGTATAACCATTTCCACAGATATTTCCACGCATATTAACTTTTATGTTTCAGTATTCAAAATTCAACAAAAGCATGCATCTTCCCAAAAATTGACACTGTTCAAGAAAAGTTTTGTCTACTAAATTCACAAGTGACTTTGTTGCCTTCTGTAAGATTAAAGAATGCATGTTCTCAGTCTGAAAGAAATTAAACAAAATTGTGAGGAATACTTCTGATGGTGTGAGGCAAGGATCATGTCAGGCTAGTACACCATAAGCACATCAACACAAGCACTAGTGACCACTATTTTACCACTACTAGCACTAGGTTACACACGCTACATGTATACTTACTTGGACGCTCTGTTTAAACAAAAAGAGAACAAACTTCAATGAACATTGGTCAACTTATACACAAACAGGAAAATTTTCCTACTGTAAACAGGGTTACATTTGGAATTCTTATGTTTCAAATGTACACTGCAACCCCGTTATAATGCGGTAGTCGGGGTCCAATTGGTCAGACCGCGTTATAAGTGAGACTCTCTTTATAACGCGGTCTGATCATTGGCCGCTGTTTTCTTGCATAACGCGTATATAGCGCGAGTACCCCACCCACCTAACTAAATTAAAGCATATTGATGTTTAGCACGCATCATGTTTTTATGAAATCGAGAGGTTAAATTGTAGAAAATAATTATTCTATGCAAAATAAATTAGTTAATTAAGCACGAAATTAAATATATAAAAGTTAAATTCTTACGTAATATTTGCTATTGAAAACGAAAGTACATCCATTTTCCGAAAATGATGGCTAAAGTGAAAGTACCTTTTTGTTAAAACAAACAATAACAGTTTTGTAATTGATTTATTTGAGTTCAGGTAAGCCTGCAATCAAATATGCGCAAACAAATATTAATTCACACGATTTACAAGTTATTGTCAAACAAACAAAGAGGTCAGCTTGTGAATAACGGAGCCGTGAAAAAATACCAGTAAGCCGTAATTGTTTTAACACTTCTTTGTTAATAGAGGCTTGATACCGCGTAAGTTACAAAGATTAATTAACAACCTGCCATGTTGTTTATTTACGTTTGGAACATTTGTTTTGTATAGGGACAATGCTTTTTTGACAGAAATGATTTTGGTCGATCCCGAAATTTTTGGGAGCCAAGACCCAACCACGTTATACCGGGATTCGCGTTAAAACAGAGCGCGTTATAACGGGGTTGTAGTGTATATACAAACAGCTTTTTATTCGAACCTATTTGGTTGTTATATATCAAAATGATGAAATCAAACAGTTACCATTACATTTTACATGACCTCAGAAGGGCCAAACAAATTGGAAATGACACATACTTTTCAACCATATCTCAACAAAATTTGAGAATCAGCACAATGTAGATATTCAAAGCCTATTGTGTAAAAGTAAGAGTGACCTTACTTATATGACAAGTAAATTTAATTTGTACACTCTTTTTAAAGAACTGGTCTTTTAGTGTTTTTAATTTTTGAGGAACCATACCATTAGAAAGCTTACTAACTCGATTTGGTTGATATTGAAGTTTATTCATTTTATATTATCAAAAACTGTAATTCACTTGTAAACAATATTACATTATCAGTATTTTTTCATACCAGCACAAGGAGACATTGGCAGTCAGTAATATTGACTTGCTGACAATTATTAAAACTAGAACTGTCACAAGAGTGACAAATTATACCCCCACAATACAGCTTTGTCACAGAAGTATGGCAACCATAAGAAAGGAATGGCCACAAGGACATACATTTCAGTTATTATACAATAAGTTGTGTAAATGTATTGTTTTAATAGCACACAAAATATGTAAGGTTGGAAAGTATGGATTATTATTAAATTTAATAGGTTTATTTCAAACATGTTAATATCACTAACCTCCCTATCAAATTTCATGATCCTAGCCCCAAGCGTTCTTAAGTTATCATCCGGAAACCGTTAAACTGTTCCGAGTCATGTGACCTTGACCTACAGACCTCAAAGTCAAACCTGACCTGTATTTCATGATGTTACACCTGTGTACCAAAAATTATTTCAATAGGTAAAGCTTTGGTCGAACTTGACCAGTACTTCATGATGTTACAGCTGTGTACCAAAAATAATATAAATCGGTCAAGTCGTTCAGGAGTTATCATCCGAAACCATTTTACTATTCCGAGTCACTGTGACCTTGACCTACAGACCTCAAAGTCAAACTTGACCTGTATTTCATGATGTAACACCTGTGTACCAAACATTATTTAAATCGGTCAAGTCTTTCATGAGTTATCATCCGGAAACCGTTTTACTGTTCAGGGTCACTGTGACCTTGACCTTTGACCTACTGACCCCAAAGTCAAACTTGACTTGTATTTTCTGATGATGCACCTGTGTACCAAAAATTATTTAAATCGGTCAAGTCGTTCATGAGTTACTATCCGGAAACCGTTTTACTGTTCAAGGTCACTGTGACCTTGACCTTTGGCCTACTGACCCCAAAGTCAAACTTGACCTGTATTTCATGATGTTACAGCTGTGTACCAAAAATTATTTAAATTGGTCCAGTCGTTCATGAGTAATCATCTGGAAACTGTTTTACTGTTCAGGGTCACTGTGACCTTGACCTTTGACCTACTGACCCCAAAGTCGAACTTGACCTGTATTTTTTTATGTTGCACCTGTGTACCAAATATTAGTTAAATCGGTCATGTCGTTCATGAGTTATCATCCGGAAACCATAAAACCAACAGACCGACCAACCCACAAGCTCACTCCTATATACCCCCCCCCCCCCACCCAAACTTCGTTTTGTGGGGGTATAATAAGTAATGTGACAAAGGCCTTTTGACTGTTGATCAGTGTATGACAAGAACTTACCTGTAACAGTACATGTAAGGTTTGTGACTGTTGATCAGTGTATGACATGAACTTACCTGTAACAGTACATGTAAGGTTTGGCATTTGGGCAGCATTGTGCTGCTGGTATACAGCTGCCGGATTCGACAATATGACAACAAGTTTCCGGCCCTTAAAAAATGACTGATCCAAGTTTTCCATTGCATTTACAGCTAGTGACACATCGGCAAAGTCAGCAAAAGCATACGTACTGAAAATATGTCAACTCAATAATAAGTATACAGTGAAGTTTGTATCTGACAATAGAGGTGCAACAATTCAGTGAGATACATTTGGAATTCGACTAACACGCTTACGATCCGATTTGCAATTCCATCTCGGACATTTTCGATTCGATTCATTTTTTAGTCCCAGTTCTCCTAACAATAAGTTAGGTCTTTAGCCAAGCCATAGTAACTTCCCTGTTGCTTGTAACTGTAACTGTGAAATAAAATGAGTTTTGTCGTGCTCCTGAAGGACCCCCCCCCCCACACACACACAAAACAATACATCTATATTGTGGAAACATTTCGTCTTCAGGGCTGAAAATGCTGAAATTGTTGTGATATATACAAGTAAAAAATCAAAATTGGGAAAAATTCATTGAAATCAAATCGAATCGGTTGTTAGCTGAATCATTGCAGCCCTATCTGACAACTCTGGATATAGTGAAATTCTAGATGCAAAAAACAAATTTTATCGACCACATTTTTTCCCTTCTTTATTTAATATGAAAATACAATATGGATATAACATACTAAGGACAAAAGAAACAAATTTAAATGGTCGCAAGATGCTCAATATGCACGGAGTTTAGTGGCTCAGGCCAACTAACAACAAAATGCTGGTTCTCGTAACATGCTGTAAACCAGTACATATCCTGACCTCACTACCTGAGTTAAGCAATATTCTGACCTATGCCCTTCTGCCTACTGGAGTTAAGCATTATCCTGACCTGTAACCTTTTGACTACCGAGTTAAGCAATATCCTTACCGATGCCCTTCTGACTACCAGAGATAAGCTACATCCTGACCTATTTCCTTCTGACTACCTGAGTTAAGCCATATCCTAACTGATGCCCTTCTGACTACCAGAGTTAAGCTACATCCTGACCTATTTCCTTCTGACTACCTGAGTTAAGGCATATCCTAACCGATGCCCTTCTGACTACCAGAGTTAAGCTACATCCTGACCTATTTCTTTCCGACTACCTGAGTTAAGCGATATCCTAACCTATGCCCTTCTGACTACCTGAGTTAAGCGATATCCTAACCGATACCCTTCTGACTACCAGAGTTAAGCTACATCCTGACCTATTTCCTTCTGACTACCGAGTTAAGCAATATCCTAACCGATGCCCTTCTGACTACCAGAGTTAAGCTACATCCTGACCTATTTCCTTCTGACTACCTGAGTTAAACGATATCCTAACTTATGCCCTTCTGACTACCTGAGTAATGCCATATCCTGACCTGTACCCTTCTGACTACCAGAGTTAAGCTACATCCTGACCTATTTCTTTCCGACTACCTGAGTTAAGCGATATCCTGACCTATGCCCTTCTGACTACTTGAGTTAAGCGATATCCTGACCTGTGCCCTTCTGACTACCCAGTTAAGCGATATCCTAACTTATGCCCTTCTGACTACCTGAGTTAAGTGATATCCTAACCTATGCCCTTCTGCTTACCTGAGTTAAGCTACATCCTGACCTATGCCCTTCTGACTACCTGAGTACAGCAATATCCTGACCTATGCCCTTCTGCTTACCTGAGTTTAGTAATATCCTGACTTGTGCCCTTCTGACTACCGAGTTAAGCGATATCCTAACTTATGCGCTTCTGACTACCCGAGTTAAGTGATATCTTGACCTATGCCCTTCTGACAACCTGAGTTAAGGGATATCCTGACCTATGCCCTTCTGACTACCTGAGTTAAGCGATATCCTAACCTATGCCCTTCTGACTACCTGAGTTAAGCAATATCCTGACCTTTACCCTTCTGACTGAGTTAAGCTACAACCTGACCTATGCCCTTCTGACTACCTGAGTTAAGCAATATCCTAACCTATGCCCTTCTGACTACCTGAGTTAAGCTACATCCTGACCTATGCCCTTCTGACTACCTGAGTTAAGCGATATCCTAACCTATGCCCTTCTAACTACCTGAGTTAAGTTACATCTTGAGCAATGCCCTTCTGACTACCTGAGTGACTACCTGAGTAAAGCAATATCATGACCTATACCGTTCTGACTACCTGGGTTTTAAAGCGACATCCTGACATATGACCACTTCATATTCCTCCCTTGCAATTTCAAACAATAATAAGTCAATTCTGAGCAAACAGTCCATCGGTCTTAATAGAACATGATTTCAACTTTCCCTATGGGTCAACTTCAATTATAAAGTACCTACCTACATGACAGTGCTCATAAATCTTGTAGCTGTGGAAAGCTTACCTTCTCGTTGTCATGTCCTTGTTCATAATTGTAATTTTCTGTGCACCATACTGTCCAAGTAGCATCATCAACTCTTTCTGTAAAAAAATGAATGAATACAAACTGTGAAATGTATGGCTTGTTTGATTTATATTATATAAACTCAATAGAAGTGAAGCTGTGGCAAGGTGGCTTCATGTTTTTATGTGAAAGTGCCATCACTGTCCTAACTTTTGAACAAGAGGGCCAAGATGACCCTATATCGCTCACCTTGGTACAAATCCACTTGCTTGGTGGAAGGTCACTAGATAATGTTATATACCAAATAGGTTTTCCTATATTTGTCTATGTATGTCCCCCCCCCAGCAAGGTCAATATTGACCCCAGGGTCATAATTTGAACAAACATTGAAGAGATCTACTAGGCAATGCTACATGCCAAACTTGTGGTTTCAGAGAAGAAGATTTTTAAAGTTTTTCCTATATTAGCCTATGTAAAACTAAGAGTCAATTTTGATCCAGGGGTCATAATTTGAACAATCCTGGTAGAGGTCTACTAGCCAATGCTACATGCCAAATATCTAAGCTATTGGCCTTGTGGTTTTAGAGAAGAAAATTTTAAATTTTTTTCCTATATAAGCCTATGTAAAACTAGATGACCCCCTAGGCTAGGTCAATTTTGATCCCAGGGGCATAATTTGAACAATCTTGGTAGAGATCCACTAGATAATGCTACATGCCAAATATCTTAGCTGTAGGCTTTGTGGTTTCAGAGAAGAAGATTTTTAAAGTTTTTCCTATACAGTCCACATCCGTTATCTCGACTTCGGTTATCTCAATTTTTCGATATCTCGACTGGATTTTCTCGGTCCCAATTTTTTCCCTTCTTGTTCTATATAAATCAACTACGGATATCTCGATTTGTTTATCTCGATTTTTTCGTTATCTCGACTAAATTTTTGATCCCCAACTATGAAATTTCCTCTATTTTGACATCCGATATCTCGATTTGACATTTATCACCTGCCAAACAAGGTGTGAAAAGCTGCACGTGATTGTATTCGCTCAATTGTCGTCTGCTGTCAGAGGTGCGAAAAACACCATGCACGGCTATTCATTCACAATGATCCAAAATTAATTGTTTGTTTGCGACGTAAGCTGTGTAATATGCGGAATGGGTAATTTGTATTGAATTGTGTCAAAACTGAGAAAATTTATTTGCATTTATAAACAGCAAGAAATGAAGATTCTGTCAATTATAAATCTTGTCTTCAATACATACACATTAGACAGACAACATCTCGGTATTGAAAACAACGGAAGAGTCATGTCGGAGGGCGGAAGTCATGAACTTGTCCGAGCGCCAGTTGGTAACCAACCCGAGAGGATGTCTGGATCGGCAAACGCTGAGAGTTTTGGAGAAGGACCAGGGGGGAATCCAATCTTTCGGCACCGGGGTGCAAGGCAACATGAATCAGATAAATCGAACATTTGGTTGATTTAAACCTATGAGCTAGTTGTGTATTACACAGATCATAAGATGGTAGAAAGAAGCAAACATCTTTCTATCAACAATAATCTACCTGACCCCCTCCCCCCCCTCCCATCCCCTATCGAGCATATTTTATCCAATTTCGGTTATCTCGATTGTTCGTTATCTCGACTTATTTTCTTTGGTCCCAAAAAAAATCGAGATAACGAGAGTCGACTGTATAAGCCTATGTAACAAGAGCTGTCAGTAGGACAGCGTGCTCGACTTTTTTAGTGCTTGCCAATAAAACAAAACTTTGACAGTTAAGGGCACACAAGACTTTAACTAGGAATTTCTAAGTACAAATCAAGAAACATTTTTCACAGAGTTATCTTCTTTTGCTTACAGATAGGTCTTACGATGGTACATAAGTACTCCAACTTTCAAAGTAATATCTCAAATGGTTAAGTTAACAAGTGGACAAGAATGAAAATTTTAACTGAGTTTCCAAGTCAAAAAGGGCCATAATTCAAATAAAATCCTTGACAGAATTACCTTCTCCTACCCATGTTTGGGAATCATGATGGTAAACAAGTATTCCAACTTTCAAATTAATATCTCAAACAGTTCAGTCAAAAAGTGGACTGGTACGAAAAACTTAACCAAGATTCAAAGTCGATAAAAGGCCTTAATTTTTAAAACAAATCCCTGACAGAGTTACCTTCTCTTGCGTACAGATGGGGGTAATGATGTGAAATAGCATTAAAAGTTTCAAAGCAATATCTCAAAGGGTTAAGGCAATAAGTGGATTTTACCCATATTCAATGTATTTTCTAAGTAAAAAAGGGGCATAATTCTGTCAAAAACCTTGACAGAGTTATGTACTCTTGTCTGTAGATGGAGGTTATGATGGTAAACAAGTATGGTAAGTTTCAAAGCCATACCTCTAATACTTCTGAAATAAAGTGGGGTGGTACGAAAAACTTAACCAAGATTCTAAGTTGATAAAAGGCCTTCATTTTTAAAACAAATCCCTGACAGAGTTACCGTCTCTTGCGTACAGATATGGGTAATTATGTGAAATAGCATTAAAAGTTTCAAAGCAATATCTCAAAGGGTAAAGGCAATAAGTGGATTTTACCCATATTCAATGTATTTTCTAAGTAAAAAAGGGGCATAATTCTGTCAAAAACCTTGACAGAGTTATGTCCTCTTGTCTGTTGATGAAGGTCAGGATGGTCAACAAGTACAGTTAGTTTCAAAGCAATACCTCCAATGGTTTTGAAATAAAGTGAGGTGGTACGAAAAACTTAACCAAGCTCAATACACTTTCTAAGTCAAAAAAGGGCCATAATTCTGTCAAAAACCTTGACAGAGTTATGTACTCTTGTCTGTGGATGGAGGTTATGATGGTAAACAAGTATGGTAAGTTTCAAAGCCATACCTCTAATACTTCTGAAATAAAGTGGGGTGGTACGAAAAACTTAACCAAGGTGTGACGCCAACGCCGACGCCGGGGCGAGTAGGATAGCTCCCCTTTTCATAGAAAAGTCGAGCTAAAAACTAAGTGACCCCTGTGTGGGATCAAATTTGACCCAGGGCTCATAATTTGAACAATATTGGTAGAGGTCCACTAGCCAATGCTACATGCTAAATATCTAAGCTCTAGGCCTTGTGGTTTCAGAGAATAAGATTTTTAAAGTTTTTCCTATATAAGCCCATGCAAAACTAAGTGACCACCCGTGCGGGGTCAATTTTGACCCAGAGGTCATAATTTGAACAATCTTAGTAGAGGTCTACTAGACAATGCTACATGCCAAATATCTAAGCTTTAGGTCTTGTGGTTTCAGAGAAGAAGATTTTTAAAGTTTTTCCTATTTGTTGCCATAGCAACCAGAGTTCTGCATGGAATGGAATTCTTTGAACAAATTTGATAGAGCTTCATGCAAGGAACATCCCTGCAAAGTTTCATCAACATTGGCACAGTGGTTTCAGATGAGATGTCGTTTGAAGGAAATGGTTGACGGACGGACAGACGGATGGAATGCGATCCTAATAGCTCACTCTGGCACTTTGTGCCAGGTGAGCTAAAAAATAGGAGGAGAGGTAATAGGAACAGAAATACATCTAGGTATTAATTCATTATTTAAAAACAAGAGCACCGCAAAGCGCAGCAATATACGCCCGAAGTGTTGTATCAGAGAATGGGAGCAAAATTTAGGCTGTTGAAGCCCAACGGACAGGAACAAGAATAAACAATGCATGACAAAGTTACAGTCCGGACACGAATTTGTAAGTGGGGACGCACGGACGGACGGACAGACGGACGGACGGACAGACGGTCAGACGGACAGACGGTGCGATTTTAATATGCCACCCTTCGGGGGCATAAAAATTGAAGTTACATAAAAAAATCTAAGTCCCCAACCAGAAAATCCTAACCTGGTACAAAAATGTCAAAAAACACCAAAAAATTGGAGGTACCATTCATGTTGTACCACAGAAAAGTGGTCTCGGTTTTTCCGTACTGCCAATAATAAAAAAGTTACAAAATATGCTATTGATAGTAACATAAAAGGGAAGTAATTCAATAAAACAAGAGCTGTCACATGACAGCACGCTCAACTATTCGAAAGGTTGTTGGTAAAATGGGTTTTTTTGTCAAAGAACAGGAGTATTGTGTAATTGTCTGTAAGAATTAAGGTCAAAGATATGAAACTTGTTCAAAGACCTTTGTAAATGTACATTACATTCAAAGCCTTACTCTGGATTCTGTAAGCCAAGTGGAGGGAGGAGGGGATAATTTCAAAGAAATACATAACCTTGTAAATTTGATCATGAATAACTCTGTAACTTTTCAAAATTGAAATGTATAGAATTAAAAAAGCATGACCGCTGCATGCTGCATAATTATTCTATGATATTTCAAAAGAAAGCCATTTCGAGTATTTCCATGTTAGTCTGGTAAAAACTGTGACAAAGGGGCATAAATGTCAAAAATCAAAAACATTGGTGAAGATGTTGACAGTAAACATACATTTTAAGTCCATAAAAAAAAATCAAAGTTAAAAAGGGGCATAAATCTGTCAAAAATCAAAACAGAGTTATGGGGATTGTTTCCTCAGATGTAGAAGTTGATGGTAGACACATACTTTGAGTTTCAAGTCAATACCTTTGATAGTATTCAAAACATTTGACTTTATAAAATCTTTTACCAAATATTCTAAGTTAAAAAGGGGCATAAATCTGTCAAAAATCAAAACAGAGTTATGGGGATTGTTTCCTCAGGTGTAGATGTTGATTGTAGACACATACTTTGAGTTTCAAGTCAATGCCTTTGATAGTATTCAAGATATATGAATTTATAAAAATCTTTAACAAAAAAATCTACGTTAAAAAGGGGCATAAATCTGTCAAAAATCAAAACGGAGTTATGAGGATTGTTTCCTCAGGTGTAGATGCTGATGGTAAAGATATATTTTGAGTTTCAAGTCAATACCTTTGATAATTTGCAAGATATTTGAATTTATAAAAAACTTTAACCAAAAATTCTAAGTTAAAAAGGGGCATAAATCTGTCAAAAATCAAAACAGAGTTATGGGGATTGTTTCCTCAGGTGTAGATGTTGATGGTAAACAAACAGTTTGAGTTTCAAGTCAATACTTTTGATAGTATTCAGGATATCTGACTTAATTAAAAACTTTAACCAAAAATTCTAAGTTAAAAAGGGGCATAAATCTGTCAAAAATCAAAACAGAGTTATGAGGATTGTTTCCTCAGGTGTAGATGTTGATGGTAAAGATATATTTTGAGTTTCAAGTCAATACCTTTGATAATATGCAAGATATTTGAATTTATAAAAAACTTTAACCAAAAATTCTAAGTTAAAAAGGGGCATAAATCTGTCAAAAATCAAAACAGAGTTATGGGGTTTGTTTCCTCAGGTGTAGATGTTGATGGTAAAGATATATTTTGAGTTTCAAGTCAATACCTTTGATAGTATTCAAGATATTTGACTTTATTAAAAACTTTAACCAACGCAGACGCCGACGCCGGGGCGAGTGCAATAGTCTCCTTATTCTTCGAATAGTCGAGCTAAAAATTAAGCAAACAAAATAGAATCTGCCAAATAAAAACAAGAGCACTGTAATCAAGAGCAAATGCAGAGCAATATCCACACAGTTATATGACGCTTGAACCCTAAGTGTGACCTTGACCTTGAAGTGAGCCATCCGGAACATGGCTTCTGCACATCGTCTCAATGTGGTAAACAATTGTGTCAGGTTTCTTCGAAATCCTTCACGGGGTTCAAGAATTACAGAGCGGAAGGGAAACAAAATCATATGACCTTTGACCCCTAAGTATGACCTTGACCTTGAATCCAGCCATCCGGAACATTGCTTCTGCACGTCGTCTCAGTCTGGTTAACAATTGTGTCAGGTTTCTTCCCAATCCTTCAAGGGGTTCAAGAGTTACAGAGCGGAAGGGAAACAAAATCATATGACCTTTGACCCCTAAGTATGACCTTGACCTTGAATCCAGCCATCCAGAACATTGCTTCTGCACGTCGTCTCAGTCTGGTTAACATTTGTGTCAGGTTTCTTCGAAATCCTTCAAGGGGTTCAAGAGTTACAGAGCGGAAGGGAAACAAAATCATATGACCTTTGACCCCTAAGTATGACCTTGACCTTGAATCCAGCCATCCGGAACATTGCTTCTGCACGTCGTCTCAGTCTGGTTAACATTTGTGTCAGGTTTCTTCGAAATCCTTCAAGGGGTTCAAGAGTTACAGAGCGGAAGGGAAACAAAATCATATGACCTTTGACCGCTAAGTATGACCTTGACCTTGAATCCAGCCATCCGGAACATTGCTTCTCCAGGTCGTCTCAGTCTGGTTAACATTTGTGTCAGGTTTCTTCGAAATCCTTTAAGGGGTTCAACAGTTAGAGAGCGGAAGGGAAATTGCTAACGGACAGACGGACGGCCGGACGGACGGATGGACAGACGGACACCGAGGCGATAACATAATACGTCCCTTCGGGTGTATAATCAGTGTAGTCACTGTCCTTTATAATTTAGGAGAAGAGGCAGTCATTATAAATTATCAATTTTAAATACAGCTAGCCAGCTGAAGAGGTGTAAAACATACACATAGATTTTACCGAAAACAGATTCAAGCATAGGACAGTAAATCTTACCTCTGAAGTTCCGTACGGAAAATTCCCAACATTCAACTGAACTGGATCAGCTGCACCGTTTGATAATCCTTTTGGTGAGATTTCTTCCAACAATGGCATGTCATTCCATCCCCTTTGATTTACTAAGGCTGGTATTGCTGGCGACATTACTTTCTCCAATCGAGGCATTTCATCTGGAACTCGATCAAACTTTTCAAGTGGAGGCATCGGACTCTGTGATAATTTTGGTGTTTCTAAATGAGGCATTTTAGGTGATACCATAAGTGGTTTTTTGGGTGTTTCTAAAGGAGGCATTTTAGGTGATACCAAAAGTGGCTTTTTGGGTGTTTCTAAAGGAGGCATTTTATCATCATGTCCTGATGTTTCCAAACGAGGCACAGCATCATCTTGTTTTGGTATGCCCCTGTGTACATTCAAACGATCAAACTCTTGCTCAATGCTACCTCTTGGCTTATCATTGTGACTACGTGAGTCATCACCTAAAATATGATAAACATGGACAACAAACACCTGTATTTCATATTTGGTATAGGCATAGTTTATTTCTAGCTACAAGTTCAACCATTAAGTGAATTATCAATTTAACAAGAGCTGTCACATGACAGCACGCTCAACTATTCGAAAGCTTGTTGGTAAAATGGGGTTTTTGTCTAAGAACAGGAGTATTGTGTAATTGTCTATAAGAATTAAGGTCAAAGATATGAAACTTGTTCAAGACCTTTGTAAATGTACATTGCATTCAAAGCCTTACTCTGGATTCTGTAAGCCAACTGGAGGGAGGATGGGGGGGGGATAATTTCAAAGAAATACATGACCTTGTATATTTGATCCTGATTAATTTTGTAACTTTTCAAAATTGATATTTATAAAATTAAAAAAGCATGACCGCTGCATGCTGCATAATTATTCTATGACATAGGATTTTGGTTTTTCATATAAGTCTGGTAAATCGTGACCAAAAATTCTAAGAAAAGTTAAAAAAAGGGAAGGCAGTAAAAAACAAATTTAAATTTCAAAACAATACGTTCGATAGTATTCTATCTGTAACAAAAAATCAAATAGGGCAGAAATCGTTAAAATCAAAACAGAGTTATGGGGATTGTTTCCTCAGGTGTAGATGTTGATGGTAAACATATATTTTGAGTTTCAAGTCAATACCTTATATAGTATTCAAGATATTTGAATTTATAAAAAACTTTAACCAAAAATTCTAAGTTAAAAAGGGGCATAAATCTGTCAAAAATCAAAACGGAGTTATGGGGATTGTTTCCTCAGGTGTAGATGTTGATGGTAAACATATTCTTTGAGTTTCAAGTCAATACCTTTGATAGTATTCAAGATATTTGACTTTATAAAAAACTTTAACCAACGCAGACGCCGACACCGACGCGAGTGCAATAGCCTCCTTATTCTTCGAATAGTCGAGCTAAAAATTATTCTTTAATCATCATCTGAAAATAATCTGAGATACAGGCCAGATAACTACTACGGTTTCAAAATAAGACAGAAATGGTAATCGATGATCAGAAATAATCGAAAATCTGCTTTCGCTCAATCTTCGATTATATAATCGAAATTTTCTACAAAAGTAGTTAAGTACACAATATATTGTCACAACTTAACTAAACTTTTTTGATACAATTAATACTAAGATTTTTAAAGTTTTTCCTAATTTAGCCTATGGAAAACAAGTGACCCCCATCCCCAGCAGAGTCAATGTTGAGCCAGGGGTCATAATTTGAACAATTTATGGTATAGGTCTACTAGTAATGCCACATGCTAAAAATCTAAGCTCTAGGCCTTCCTGTTCTTTAGAAATTCTTTGACACACAGCTGTAGTGTTCGTCTCGTCTATTGATCACTTCACCGAGAAAATTTGTTCTTCTTACTCATGATTAGTTTTCAATGTTTTTGTTTCAAAAAATATATAAAAAATTTCAACCACAGTACCGAAAAAATAACGCATCGTGAGAATTGCTTTCAAAGTATAGAACCCTTCAAGCACCGTAGATATCTAAAATAGTTCAGTCATTTTCTTCGTCATGGTTAATTAATTTACCAGTTTTTCTATATTTTCTGGTTTCTTCTTGCAGTAAGTAGTCAAATTCAAGGACAATAAACCATGTTTTATTCATTTTTTTTCAATATTCAAGTAGTTTTCAAGGAGTTTTTGGCAGTTCCAAATTCAGGTAGTTTTCAAGTAGTGGGCATCAAATTCAAGAACTTTTCAAGACCTGTCCATCCTTGTGGACGGAACAGACAGAATAAAAAGCTACAGTCCCCAAACAGGAGGGGATAATCCAGGGCACACACTGGGCTGAAAAAAGTTGGAGCCACTTTTTTTCGGAGTGATAGGGAGGGGTATCCACTCCTGTGGCGTGGCGAAAATTTTTCACTTCCCAAAGGTAAATGGTGATATTCTAGCTATACATAGGGGCCTTTGAAAGACAGTGTGTATACATTTAAAATGTAGTCCTGTGTTGTTTAGTGCTAAAACCTTACTTTTAAAGACAGTGTGTATTACAAACCTGAATACCTTGAAAGCAAGAAGTGTATTTTAAAATGTAGTCCTAGGTTGTTTATTTCTTTTTTTTTAAATTAACATTAAATTTTCCTCACTTAAACCATGTGCTAGTAATCTTAATGCTCCTAAACAAATTGATAGGCGGCGCGACAATGTTTGCAAAATCATCAAACTGTTCATTATTTCGTTTATCAATTGAATGATTCTCCAAATTAAAGGCATCAAACATCTAATCAGCTGTAATTACAACCAGGGATCACGTTTGAGGGCGACTTGGGCGAAATAGTCGCCATATCCCCAGCCATTTCCCCGTGATTGCATAGAAAAGCGACAATCTTGATACCGCACCGCCTACTCGCTACTGTTTGTTACATCTGCTTTCATTGGTCAATAAAAACTTTAAGCCAATCAAAAGCGGCAAGACACATAGCGATTTAAAGGTTGACATGTGCGTTTTGACATGTGTAATGTTTATTGTCAATTTAATAGTTGAGTAAACATAGATTATAAAACTGATTATTTGATTGCTAATCGATTGAAAATTGCTTTTCTCGCGTGTCAAGATGTTTATTGAATGCAGACTGGGTATTCGTATCGACTTTTTGCAATCTTGAATCAAGGTAGAATTATCGGCACCAGTCAATTTTCCACGAGAGGTTACGATTTAGGACAAAACAAATACGGCGGTCTAAAATAAGGATATTTTTTTCATTTTCGCCACTCACGATTTTTCTTCGCCACTTTGAAGTTTCGCCAAATGGCTCAGGTGGCGAATAACAGCGTGGGCCCTGATAATTGCAAGTAGTGAATTATCCAAAATCAAGAAAAGAAATATTTTCTACATACCTGTAGGCTTCCCTTTACCAAGCCTACACTGTAGATCTCTGTTTTTGTACACTGAATTATTCAAATCTTTTATTAATCTAAGGGCCTCCTCCTCATTTCTGACATCCACAAAAGCATATCTGAAAATAAATTAAATGCATGACAAATCCGTTTTACAAAGAAAATAAGAAACAAGAGGGCAATAATATCCCTATTTCTCTCACCTGAATACCAGTGCATCACTGGAGGCTAGGGGAAGTCACTGGTTGCTATGGAAGTCAGTGGTTGCTGGGGGAAGTCAGTGGTTGCTAAGAATGTCACCGGTTGCTAAGAAAGTCACGTACATTTACACAAAATACTTACTTCTTCAATTTGGAGTCTTTTCCCTGCAAAATTCTGCATCCCAAACAATCGTATGGCTTGATCAAACCTTTCAGATCTCTCTGAAATTAATACAAAAATCGCTCAGCAAAGTTCAAATGTAGTACCTATGTACCTTAAAATCAGCTGAAAGGTCATATTTGAGAGATGTACACTTCATCTAGAATCAATCAAGGACAGCTAGAATATGTCAACTAGGCAATGATACATGCCAAATATCTAAGCTCTGGGCCTTGTTTTTTCAGAAATGAAGATATTTTAAGTTTTTCCTATACAAGCCTACATAAAATCAAAAGACCCCCTGGTGGGGTCAATTTTGAGCCAGGGGTCATAATGTGAACAATCTTAGAAGAGGTCCACTAGGCAAATCCATATGCCAAGTATCTAAGCTCTAGGCCTTGTGGTTTCAGAAAAGATTCTTAAAGTCTTTCCTTCATAAGCCTATATAAAAACAAGTGACCCCCGGTCTAGGCCTTGTGGTTTCAGAGAAGAAGATTCTTAAAGTCTTTCCTTCATAAGCCTATATAAAAACAAATGATCCCTGGTCTGGGTCATTTTTGACCTTGGGTTCATAATTTTAACAATCTTGGTAGAGGTCCACTAGGTTATGCCACATGCCAAATATCTAAGTTCAAGGCCTTCCTGTTCTTGAGAAGAAGATTTTCAAGTTTTTCCTTTCTGTTGCCATGGCAACCAGTTCTGCATGGAATGGAATCATTTATACAACTATGAAAGGGCCTCATTGAAGGAACATCCCTGCCAATTTATATTAATATTGGCCTCATGGTTTCAGAGGAGATGTTGTTTGAAGGAAAATGTTAACAGACGTACGACGGACAGAAAATTTTGTGCCAGGTGAGCTAAAACAAGAGGGCCAAGATGGCCCTATATCGCTCACCTTGGTACAAGTCCACTTGCCTGGTGGAAGATCACTAGATAATGTTATATACCAAATAGGTTTTCCTATATACGCCTTTGTAAAACAAGTGACTCCCCCCCTTCATGCTACATGCCAAATATCTAAGCTGTAGGCCTTGTGGTTTCAGAGAAAAAGATTTTTAAAGTTTTTCCTATATAAGCCTATGTTAAACTAAGTGACCCCCAGGGGTAATAATTTGAACAATCTTGGTAGAGGTCCACTAAGCTCTAGGCCTTGTGGTTTAAGAGAAGAAGATTTTTAAAGTTTTTCCTATATATGCCTTTGCAAAACTAAGTGACCCCCCGTGCGGGGTCAATTTTGATCCGGGGGTCATAATTTGAACAATCTTAGTAAAGGTCCACTAGCCAATGCTACATGCCAAATATCTTAGCTCTAGGCCTTGTGGTTTCAGAGAAGAAGATTTTTAAAGTTTTTCCTATATATGCCTATGCAAAAACTAAGGGCCCACCCGCGTGGAGTCAATTTTGACCCGGGGGTCATAATTTGAACATTCTTGGTAGAGGTCCACTAGACAATGCTACATGCCAAATATCTAAGCTCTAGGCCTTGTGGTTTCAGAGGAGAAGATTTTTTAAGTTTTTCCTATTTTTTGCCATAGCAACCTTAGTTCTGCATGGAATGGAATTCTTTGAACAAATTTGGTAGAGCTTCATGCAAGGAACATTCCTGCATAGTTTTATCAACATTTGCCTAGAGGTTTCAGAGGAGATGTCAATTGAATCAAAATGTTGATGGACGACGGACAATCATCGATCAGAAAGCTCACCCTGGCATAGCCAGGTGAGCTAAAAAGAGTGTACTTCAAAATCCCCTTGGTCCAAAAATGGCAGAGTAGTCATAATCCCCTCAATGGATTTTACAAGTGGAAAAGCATAAATTGAATAAAAAAATTTACTAAATGTTTTATTTGTCTCTAGTTTAACATTACTATAGCGAATGATTGAAAAAAATTGAAATTTTTTAAATTAAAATGCAAAATCCATTAAGGGGATTATGACTACTATGCCATTTTTAGACTAAGGGAATTATGACCAAGGGGATTTTGAGTGTCTCCCCTAAAAATAACATTCACATAAAATAATTCCAAAATCATACCTTTAGATTCTGAAGATGTTTTGTTCAGTTTTATAAAATGATTTACTTGAAAAATCAGCAACAGCATCTGGGAGTTTGGTTTTGAAGACAGACTTATCTGGTTTACAGGAGTTTCTCCCAAACATTTGTCTACATCTGCGAAAGCCCTTTAAAATCAGGCTAGAGGCTTCAGGCTACAAGAATTTTTGATTATGAAGATTTCCACCACCAGAATGAGCAGAATATTTGGATAAGAAGGTACATGTAGCTTGAAAGGGACAATGAAAGGACAACTGCTATGAAATATAAAGCTGTCAACAAAGGAAAATGAGAATGAAGGTCAAAGATGGTTGCAACAATCGCAATAGCTCACCTTTGCACTTTGTTATTTATGATTTTATTTGTTTTTGTTAATGAAGTGTGGAAGACATTGATTTCGTACTGTCCATCCGTATGTCTGTCAATGTCACACTTCATTTCCATTTGATAACTGGAGATGTATATGACCCGTAGTCTTTAAAGTTCAAACTTCCTAGTATGACTGATCTTATTGAAGTCAATGATCCCTATTGTTTTTGTCAGTAGGGTTAAATACTGGTATATAACCCTGTATCACACGTTTTAAGTAGGATCTTTGCACTCAAGGCAGCACCCTTGTGTTATGTGTTATATAACCTTACATTGCAGGTTTTGAGCCATTAGTGTGATATTCCTGGTAGCTCCCTTGGTGTGGAGCATGGCACACCCTTCTGATATGAATAACAACTGTATGAAGTTATTCTAAACTTGGTCTATGCATGTAGAATTTACAGCCCAGACATATAGCACTAGTAAATAACCCTACATTAACTACAGGTTTTGAGCCCAAAGTGGAACACCCTGACCTACAAAGTACCTCCATGGATTTGATGCATGACACATCCTTTAGACAAGGGCAATAACTGTGTGAGAAATATCATTTCAAAATCAGTCCATGCATAAAGAATTTACAGCCCAGACGGTCCAACAGACTAAACTGAGCAATTGGGGACTAATAAAAGGAAAAGTTTAATGATACTGGATAATGCCAGCCACCAGACACTTTTCATAAGAAATCACAATTTAGTTACTACTCACCTCAGTGGCATCGTGTGGCCAGTTCCCTATATACACTTGCATAGGCGACACATGTTGATCTACAAGAGAAACAGCAACAGTAAACTCATTATCTCAAAAATCCCTGTATACTTTTTCCACAGGGTTAAATGCCTTTTCATTACTATTTCTGTTATGTACAGGTTGGTCGATATTTCTGTCATGTACAGGCCAGTCCATATTTCTGTCATGTACAGGCCGGTCTATATTTCTGTCATGTACAGGCCGGTTGATATTTCTGTCATGTACAGTCCAGTCAATATTTCTGGTATATACAGACCAGTCTATGTTTCTGTTCAGGCCAGTGGTTTACTTGACCACAGGAGTACCAGACTCCTATCCTCTATAAGAACAGTCAAATTTCTAACATCAGTCAGGTCTGTACTAGATTTGAAACAACTAGAACTATCACTGAAGGATATGAATACCCCCGAACACCCCACTAAAACAAGAAGGAGAGCCCCGAAAGAGGTGCCTCACAGTCTGTGTCCTCTCCATGTGCTCAATAAAGTGCTATGTATTTTAAAATCCTTCCATGCATGACAGAGTAACCATGCATACAGTTTTCCATTACTTTAAACACTAAGTGTGACCTTGACCTTTGAGGTAGGGACTTGGGTCTTGCACGCGACACATCCGCTTGATGTGCTAGACATTTGTGCCAAGTTATTTTAAAATCCTTCAAAAGCATGATAAAGTTATAGTCTGGACACAAATGTAGCATATATACAGGATTCCATTACCTATAAACTCTAAGTGTGACCTTGACCTTTGTGGTAGGGATGTGGGTCTTGCACGCGACACGTCATCTTGATGTGCTGACATTTGTGCCAAATTATTTTAAAATCCTTCAATGCATGACAAAGTTACAGTCCGGACACGAATGTGTGCATATATGCATATATAGAGGATTCCATTACCTTCAAACTCTGTGACCTTGACCTTTGAGCTAGGGACGTGGGTCTTGCACGCGACACGTCGTCTTGATGTGCTAGACATTTGTGCCAAGTTATTTTAAAATCCTTCAATGCATGACAAAGTTACTGTCCAGACACGAATGGGTGCATATATGCATATATAGAGGAATCCATTACCTTCAAACTCTAAGTTTGACCTTGACCTTTGAGCTAGGGACGTGGGTCTTGTACGCGACACGTCGTCTTAGTACTAGACATTTGTGCCAAATTATTTTAAAATCCTTCAATGCATGACAAAAGTCACAGTCCGGACACGAATGTGTGCATATATAGAGGATTCCATAACCTTCATACTCCAAGTGTGACCTTGACCTTTGAGGTAGGGATGTGGGTCTTGCACGCGACACGTCGTCTTGATGTGCTAGACATGTGTGCCAAGTTATTTTAAAATCCTTCAATGCATGACAGAGTTACAGTCCGGACACGAATTGTAAGTGGGGACGCACAGACGGACAGACGGACAGACGGACGGTGCGATTTTAATATGCCTCCCTTCGGGGGCATAAAAATTATGTAATATTTGATGCTTTTATAATTGGACCTGCACAACTTAAGGCTTCTGTGAAGAACAATTAAATTCTGACAAGGCGTTTTGGAAATTAAAAGCACACAAGATTTTACTATCTCTAGCCCCTGTGACCTTTGACCTAGTGACCCGAAACAATGATCATGCACAACTAGACATGGTGCTTATCACTTCTGAGAAGTATCATTAAATTCTGACAAAGGGTTTTGGAGATTGAGCGTCCACAAGATTTTACTATCTCAAGCCCCTGTGACCTTGATCTTTGAACTAGTGACCCGAAACATAGACCATGCACAACAAGGCATTATACTTATCACTTGTGTGAAGAATCATTAAATTCTGACCAGGGGTTCTGGAGATTTAGTTTCCACACAATTTTACTATCCAGAGCCCCTTTGACCTTGACGTTTGACCTAGTGACCCGAAACATGGACTATGCACAACTAGGCACTGTACTTATATTGTACTTGTAATGGAGATTTAGTGTTCACAAGATTCTATCTATAGATGGACAGACGGACGTCCCCACATATGGATACTTATGTGGCTACTCTAATGTTACTGGATTTTTCTCTAAGGCCTGTAATTAAAATTTTACAATATAAGCTATTTATAGTTACAACAAAGAGAAGTAATTCTAAAAACAAGTGTAGATCATGGTGGTGAACATTTGTGCCAAGTTACATCAAAATCCCTCCATGCATGAAGAAGAAATGCTCGGGACAAAGATATTCTTCAATTTGACCTTTAACCTGTAAGTGTGACCTTGAACTTAGACTTAGGGACCTGGTCCTTGTGCATGACACTCTATCTCATGGTGGTGAACATTTGTGCCAAGAAACACCAAAATCCCTCCATGCATGAAGAAGAAATGCTCCGGACAAAGTCATTCTTCCAATTATTCTTGTATCGGACCTTTGGCTTCTACGTTTGACCTAGACCTTGAAACTAGGAACCTGGTTCTTGTGTATGACACTCTATCTCATGGTGGTGAACATTTGTGCCAAGAAACACCAAAATCCCTCCATGCTGAAGAAGAAATGCTCGGACAAAGTCATTCTTCCAATATTCTTGTATCGGACCTTTGGCTTCTCTACCTTGACTGACCTTGAAACTAGGGACCTGGTTCTTGTGTATGACACTCTATCTCATGGTGGTGAACATTTGTACCAAGTTATATCAAAATCCCTCCATGCATGAAGTAGATATACTCCGGACAGTCATTCTTGAATTTGACCTTTTACCTCCAAGTGTGACCTTGACCTGAGACCTAAGTGTGACCTTGACCTTGGAACTAGGGTTCTTGTGCATGACACTCTGTCTCATGATGGTGAACATTTGTGCCAAGTTATTCAAGACTCCCTTGATCCATGGATAAGTTACAGCCCAGACAAACTAAACTCGGACGCAAAGACAAATGCACAGACGCACATACATTGAACCGCCATTTGCACAACTATATCAAGCTTTAGCAAGCAGCTCAACAAAAATAGCCACATAAGAGCTTACAGAATGAATGACATTGGGGGGTATAATGACAGACATTTCACCATTGCTGTCAATCTAACTGCTTCAAATGGGTAAATTGCCTCAAATGAACAATATTATGATAGCCTTCAAATTCTAGAATCAGGACTTCTAACAACCCCAAATTCATGTAAAACTTCCACACTTGCTTGTTTGATCAGTCATTTAGGAGCGTATACTTTGCAAAGTGGTTGACCAAAGTGAAGTCTGTTTTCTCACGTTTTCCTATAAATATGCATTCTTACTTTTATTCATTTACAGCATAAACATTAGTGTATTAGTGAACTAAGTCAGGTAAATCTGAACTTTGTAGTTACCATGTCTTTGAGAATGTTCCTGCCTGGAACAATGACCATCTCCACTATCCCTGACTCTGCTAAATTTAGAGGCACCCTGATGAGCACTTTCTGTATTATAATCACCGCTGTTGTGTTGGTTCTTACTACCAGAATACCTCCCATATTCTCCCGAACTGGGTTTATCACTGTTAATTCCATGAGCATCGTCCCAATCATCGTCATCATCAAGGTCTGAGGCAAGAAGTCTTTGGTTTTCCTTCTTTCCATAACTTCCTTTAAATGAATTTGGGCTTAGACCAGATTGCTTCTTCTCTGATTGTTCTTTAACTGAACCAGAGATACTAGCCAACTGCTTCTTGTCTTTCCTTTGATCACTAGATTTTGACATTCGCTCATCAGCACGCCTGAGTCTCATTTCATCTCCATATAATTCTACAGCTTTCTTGGCGGCTATTTCATCTCTGTACCTCACAAAAGTTAACCTGAAAGATGATTCCAGATGTTGGATGCAACTAAATGAACTAGACCCCCAAAAGACAGCTTTATAAACTAAAATAGAGATATTGTCCTTGGCAATAATGCTGTAATTTGTCAAGATAGAGTTATGGTTCTTTTACACTGCACTTCCTCTCATTGTGCTGGACCATTGTAGGAAGTTGTTTTGAATTCAAATGAGTTTTCAAGTTATGCTCAGGACAAGAAAAAGTAACAAGGGGCAATAACTCTGTAATTAGCCAAGATAGAGTTATGGTTCTTGTGCACTGCACTTATTTCTGCTGTGCTTGACCAGTGTATGAAGTTGTATTGAATTCCAACCAGTAGTTTTCAAGTTATGCTCCGGACAAGGAAAAGTAACAAAGGGCAATAACTTTGTAAGGGTCATGGAGAATTAGTTTCCGTGATGATTTCCCTAATGTACGCCATGTATGAAGTGTTTTGAATTAACCAGTAGTTTTCAAGTTATGCTCCGGACAAGGAAAAGTAACAAACGGCAGTAACTCTTTAATGAGTCAAGATAAAGTTATGGTTCTTGTGCACTGCACTTCCTCTCAATGTACTAGACCATTGTATGAAGTTGTATTGAATTCCAACCAGTAGTTTTCAAGTTAGGCTCAGGACAAGAAAAAGTAACAAGGGGCAATAACTCTGTAATTAGCCAAGATAAGAGTTATGGTTCTTGTGCACTGCACTTATTTCTGCTGTGCTTGACCATTGTATATTTTTGTTTCTATAATTTTAGAATTTCAGCCTTAACAGAAAACAACACTCAACCATTAATGAATGCAAATAACGTACAATATAGCATTCAGACGCATGTGTAGTTCAATATGTTATTTTTGACATGTAAAATTTGGATACCAAACATATTATTCGAATATTTGAATGTATTTGAATATGCTATACGAATATTCGAATACTATTTTCAGTATTTATTCCCATCCTGGCTATATTGCCATTAGAAACAAGTTTGCAAAGTTTAAAATAAATATGTTTGAAGGTATAGAAGATATTAACATTATAAACAAGAGTGCCAAGAGAGCCCTTTATCGCTACCTGGCTACCACTGGCAAGAATACAAGGTCCACAATGGTGTTGCAGAAACAGTAAAAATTGACCTAGGGTACTGATTTGAACAATCTACGGAGCAGTCCACTTCACAATGCTTCATTTCAAATACCAGGCCTTGTGGTTTTAGGCAAGAAGATTTTAAAAATATTCCCTATAATGAAGTCTATGGGAACCCCTAAGCGGGGTCAATTTTGGCCCAGGGGTCATACTTTGAACAACCTTGGACCAAGGTCCTTGGTAGAGGTCCACTATGCCAAATGGATCTTCTGCTGGTCCACATGCCAAATATCTAAGTTCTAGGCCTTCCTGTTCTTGAGAAGAAGATTTTTTAAGTTTTTCCTATTTGTTGCCGTAGCAACCAGAGTTCTGCATGGAATTAAATAATTTGAACAACTATGAAAGGGCTTCATGCAAGGAACATCCCTGCTAAGTTTCATCAACATTGGCCCAGTGGTATCAGGAGATGTTGTTTCAAGGAACATGTTAACAGACGTACACCGGACAGAATGCGATCCTAATAGCTCACTTGTTTGAACGAATCTCAAGTTCCTGTGATTAATTTTTCCTATCTTTGATTTTCTGTATTTTCTCAGAACTACAGTAGAGGATTTATTCTAACGTATGCCTTGCAGTACGTCTAGTTGCTTGAGACTTATGTGATTGATGATGTGATTCATATCTATGGATAGCTAAAGTGCAGGTGTTTCACAAACAAATTTGTGTAATGCCATCCATATCGTGATATTTATCATCTCGCCAGTAGCCTGGCAATACACAGCTGCATTTTTCATTGATTGGTATTGTGAACTTACGCTCGTATCATGTTGATCTCCACAACTTCACCTAACTGTGCAAATTTCATCGCCACAGCCTACAAAATCACAAACAATTCTCTGTCAAAATAACTATGTCAATTTAGCTTGTTATTATCAAATTCATCTTTACTGGAACAAGCACGTAACTATGCCCTCTTTGATGCAATCAGTAATGTGGACCCGTTTTTAAAGCAAGTCTCTGTGAAATAAATTCATGTGGTCTGAAAAAAAAATTTGGTCTTAAAAAGAATAACAATTTTTGGTCTTACAAAAAAAAATTGTTGACCTTAAAAAAAATTGGGCCTAAAAAAATGAAATCAATAGGGGTCATCTGCTGGTCATGACCAACTTCCACATCAAGTTTCATGATGCGTGGCAAAAGCGTTCTTCAGTTATCGGGAACAGTTTTACTATTCCTGCTCACTGTTACCTTGACCTTTGACCTCAAAATCAATAGGGGTCATCTGCTGGTCATGACCAACCATCACATCAAGTTTCAACATCCTAGGCCCAAGTGTTCTTGAGTTATCGTGCTGTTACCATTTTACAATTACGAGTCACTGTGACCTTGACCTTTGATCTCCTGACATCAAAATCAATAGGGGTCATCTTCTGGTCATGACCAACCTCCACATCAAGTTTCAAGATGCTAGGCACAAGCGTTCTCAAGTTACCTTGGGGAAACCGCTTTACAATCCCGGGTCACTGTGACCTTGAACTTTGACCTCCTGACCTAAAAATCAACAAGAGCCATGTTAGACATGGTCATCCTCTGACCAAGTGCTCTTTCTATGATCAAGAAATTTGAAGTGAGAGGAATGAATATGGTATAGTTTCTAATTTGATAAAATTTAAGTATTTGGTGGGGTATAATTAGACAAGGTGGGCATGTACTTCCTATCATTATGCACCGGACAAGAAAAATCAAGAAAATGTAACAAAGGGGAGTAATTAAAAAATAGGCAAGATAGAGTTATAGTTCTTGGGTACTGCACTTCCCCTCATTGTTCTCTATCACTATATTAAGTTTCAAGTAATTCCCTTCAGTACTTCTGAAGTTATGCTCCGGACAAGAAAAACTAGACCTATCACTAAATGTGATTAATACCCCCAAAACACTGCTTTATAAACTGAGGAAGTTTGTAGTAACAGAATACCTTGCAAAAGGACTAAAAAAGAGATATTGTTCTTGGCAATAACTCTGTAATTTGTCAAGATAGAGTTATGGTTCTTGTACACTGCACTTCCTCTCAATGTACTTGACCACTGTATGAAGTTGTAGTGGATTCCAACTAGTAGTTTTCAAGTTATGATCTGGACAAGGAAAAGTAACAAAGGGCAATAATTCTGTAATTAGTCAAGATGGAGTTATGGTTCTTGTGCAGTGCATTTCCTCTTAATGTGCTTGACCATTATATGAAGTTGCATTGAAATCCAAATAGTAGTTTTCAAGTTATGCTCCTGACAAGGAAAATGCAACAGACAGCCCATCTGACCAATTGGCGACTTCTATATACCCCCTTTAACTTCATTTCGGGGGTATAATCAAGAAAATGTAACAAAGGGGAATTATTAACAAGAGGGCCAAGATGGCCCTATATCGCTCACCTTGGTACAAGTCCACTTGCCTGGTGGAAGATCACTAGATAATGTTATATACCAAATAAGTTTTCCTATATACGCCTTTGTAAAACAAATGACGCCCCCGGGCAAGGTCAATTTTGACCCCAGGGGCATAATTTGAACAAACTTTGAAGAGGTCTAGCCAAACTAAGCCAGGCCTGTGGTTTCAGAGAAAAAGATTTTTAAAGTTTCCCTATATGCCTATGTAAATCTAAGTGACTGCCAGGGTCAATTTTGACCCGGGGTCATAATTGAACGTCTTGGTAGAGGTCCACTAGCCAATGCAACATGCCAAATATCTAAGCTCTAGGCCTTGTGGTTTCAAAGAAGAAGATTTTTAAAGTTTTCCCTATATTAGCCTATGTAAAACTAAGTGACCCCTGGTGCGAGGTCAATTTTGATCCAGGGGTCATAATTTGAACAATCTTAGTAAAGGTCCACTAGCCAATGCTACATGCCAAATATCTAAGCTCTAGGCCTTGTGGTTTCAGAGAAGAAGATTTTTAAAGTTTTTCCTATATATGCCCATGCAAAAACTAAGTGCCCACCCGCGCGGGGTCAATTTTGACCCGGGGGTCATAATTTGAACAATCTTGGTAGAGGTCCACTAGACAATGCTACATGCCAAATATCTAAGCTCTAGGCCTTGTGGTTTCAGAGAAGAAGATTTTTAAAGTTTTTCCTATTTGTTGCCATAGCAACTATGTGGAATGTAATTCTTTGAACAATTTTTGTAGAGCTTCATGCAAGGAACATTCCTGCATAGTTTTATCAACATTGGCCTGGAGGTTTCAGAGGAGAAGTCATTTGAATCAAAATGTTGACGGACGACGTATGACGGAAGACGGACAATCATCGATCAGAAAAGCTGACGTATGACGGAAGACGGACAATCATCGATCAGAAAAGCTCACCCTGGCATAGCCAGTTGAGCTAAAAAATTAGGCAAAGTAGAGTTATGGTTCTTGGGCACTGCACTACCTCTCAATGTCCTCTGTCTGTGTGTAAAATTTCAAGTAATTTCCTTTAGTACTTTTGGAGCTATGCTCCGGACAAAAGTGTAACAGACGGACGGAGCCAATTACTATATTCCTTTCGCCAAGGCGGTGGGATATTAATGATCTTTTGCCGGTCATGACCAACCACCACATCAAGTTTAAACATCCTAAGCCCAAGTGTTCTCGAGTTATTGTCCGGAAACCACTTGGTAGACAGACAGACGGATGGACAGACGGATGGAAATACCGACTGACATCTGCAAATCAATATACCGCTCTTCTTCGAAGGGGGCATAAAAAACATACCTGTGAACCCTACCATTTCTTGCAGTATACTACTGGAATTCAAAGAGAACAAGTGACAGGAAATTGTCACAAAACCAGGTTTTCATTTTCCAGTCTGCTGGCCGAGCGCAAATGTTTAAATATCTTGAGAAATGTATGGAGGAAGCTGGCCTTTTACCCAGAATTTAATATATAATTATGTGAACAAGGCGCCAATTTATTCAGGCAAAATTTATAAAAAAATAAAGAAAAAAAGAAAAAAAAAAAAAACTGGCTCTGTGTGGGGTTTAACCAGTGTTTGTTGAAAATTTTGTCATCTTCTGTACAGAATACTGTAAATTTACGGATTGTCAATCTATTCAAAAATTGACAGTTATAATGGGGATTCAACCTTGTATAATTACGAGTATTCTTCCCTTTTATAGGTTATAAAATAATGGATGACGGCAAAAGCTAAGGCAGAGTGGAAAACCAAGGCCAGAAAATTAATTATATTGCAAAATGTAATCAGATCGCAAAAAAGTACAAATGAAATCCCTGGAGAAATAAAGATGAGTTTCACATTATCTTGAAGAGTATTTCTCTATCGATATTCATTACTTATGTGGAAAAAACAAAGGCTTCATGATTACCAAGAACTATTTTAAATCTTATTTCTATATACATATTTTAAAAGCTTACTTGGTGACAATAATTCAGGGAAAGTTATAGTTGTGAAACGTATGAAAGTAGATGTAACAAGAGCTGTCCTGAGCACGGACGAATTACATATGTGTTTGAATAAAACAAAGGGAAAATTTTGTCAGTAAAATAGCAAAACAAAATTCACAAACTACCAAGTATAAACTAGGAAAGTTGAATCATAAAAAAGTCAAAACTTCTATAGATTTAAGTTTTGGTTGAATAATCGTTTGATACAAAATGTAGCGAGCACTATTGCACAGAAGAAATTGATATAACTACCATAATGGTTACCCAGATATGTGCCTGATAGTACCCTGATCTAACTACCAAGATTTTCAAAGTCAAACAGGGAAAACCTGGACTAAATTTAAAAAAGAGTTATCTCCGTCTTGACTGAGTGCCACCTCTTAAACCTTAAAATTACCAGTCAATATGATCAAAGTGACCGTTAACTCAGATATGTAAACAAATTATTGACTGGTTTGCCAAATTTTCAGACTAATTTATTAAAATCAACAGCCATAATCGTAGTACTGGTCTGCTATCCAAGTGTTTGTTGACTTGCATTGTGTGACAGTCCTAGAGATATTAGTATGTCAGCTTTCAAGTCACACATTTTATGATGGGGATTAAGATATGTTAACTGGTAGTCTGTACCCATCAGGGGTTATAACATAATGGAAAGGCTAAGAAGGCAGACAAGTGGCCAAAATCCTTGTCCATAAAATTTTTCAAGAGTTAATCGCCTGATTGTATGAACCCTAAAGACAGAACAAAGGTTAATAAATATTGTAAGTGGTTACTGAGAAATGTGCATGATAGACCAGATGGTTTAACTATTATCTAATACAGGCAATAATTCTAGTCGATTTTTCATGAGTTCTGCTTATTGTTGACAACCTAAGAATCATGATACCAAGGTACTATTTTAGATATTATTAGTGGTTTCTATATATGTGCATATTTTAAAATCTTAAGACTTTACACTTCACGGATAATTATATTGTGAAAAGCACTCCATGAAAGTAGATTTAAAAATGCTATGATTGAAAACAGATGTTTAAAGCAGCTTTTCAATGTCATTTGTGACTATTATCTCGAAGCGCATGAACGAGTAAAAATCTCCTGCAAAAATTACCAATCTCCCTCATTTTTAGGACAAATCTCCCTCATTTCTATCAAAAATGGTTCACAGGTATGATAAAAATGAGAAAAATATCTTGTGACATAAAATTATATATTAGCCTCTGTCAATCTTTGTTCAACTCCATGGTCGGGAGGTTAAGAGTCGCTGACTTGAAATCACTGTAACCTCTTAGATTGAAGGTCATGGGTTCACGCCCTGCTATGTACCACATCTCTTTATGTGAGAAAATTGGCAGTTTCTTGTTCTTCCCATGAAAGATGGTTACGTAAACTGCCCAGCTGTTAAAATCACTAAAATACGGTTGAAACGGGCGTAACTACTACAAAACTCTGTCAGTCTTCGATGAAACCAAATGCAGCTTTTTGACAATTTTTCCAAAAAAAGCTCTACAAATACTGCCATTGGCACTTGTTTAGAATGGTTATATACAGTAAAACTTTGATACCTCGAGGTTGCAAGGGGATGAGTATAATGCTTGAGTTATCCAAGTTCTCGAGTTATCCAAATCATAGAAAGTTTATAAGTTTTTCTGCTGTGAAGTATCTTATAAACAAAGTGTATTTGAGGAACTTTATGTTGTAGTAGGATTCATACATTCATTTCATTAAATCACAAACCTGATTAAATTCTGTCTGTTTTGTTTACATATTCTACATGTATAATCCGGTAAATACTTTATGACAACATATTAATGGAGAAGGTGGAGTAATGTAATTTTACTTCGCCTAGTGTATTTACTGGTCACTTGGGTTTTTTAAACTGTATTCCTTTAATGCCAGATGACCAGTATGCTAGACAATTTTGGCCTAAGCTTAATTTGCTTGCAAACAACTCACTAGCGAATAGTGATTATTCACTCGCACCAGTTGTATACAGTACCGGTGAGTCATTATACATTGTATCATATCATTGTGGCATTTCCAAAAGAAGAGGGCCATATTGGCCCTGAGTACAAGTGCACTTGCCTGGTGGGTGTGGTCAATTTTGACGCCATAGGCAAGATTTGAACAAAGTAGGTGGAAGACCACTAGACAATGTTACATACCAAATATGTAAGCTCTAGGCCTTGTAGTGTTAGAAAAGCAGATTATTTAATTTTATTCTATACCAAATGACCCCCTGGGCAGGGTAAATTTTGACCCTGGGGGCATGATTTGAACATGCTTTAAAGAGGTCCACAAGACACTGTTACACACTAAACATCTATCTAAATATTGATCCCAGGGGCATAATTTAAACACACTTTGAAAAGGTCTACAAGGCAATGCTAAATGCCAACTATCTAAGCTCTAGGCCTTGTGGTTTCAGAGAAGAAGATTTTTAAAGTTTTTCCTATATAAGCCTTTGTAAAACCAAGTGACTCCCCAGGCGGGGTCAATTTTGACCAGGGGGTCATAATTTTAACAGTCTTGGTAGAGGTTCACTAGACAATGTTACATGCTAAATATCTAAGCCCTGTGGTTTCAGAGAAGATCTTTAAACTTTTCCCTATTTTTTGCCATAGCAACCAGAGTTCTGCATTGATTGGAATTCTTAAAAAAAATTTGGTAAAGCTTTATACAAGGAACATCCCTTCCAAGTTTCATCAGCATTGGCCCAGTGGTTTCAGAGGAGATGTTGTTTGAAGCAAAATGTTGATGGACGACGGAAGACGGACAATCATCCATCCTAAAAGCTCACCCTGGCTAGACAATCATCCATTCTAAAAGCTCACCCTGGCAAAAGGCATTACAAACATCATGTTATTTGTTCATCAAAATTTTATTCAGACTCATTATTTTCATCTCATCATTAAGTCCTCGATATTAGAAACATGCAGACATGATTTTCTTCTTATGCAAAGTATTAGGCGGCTGTAATTACATATGATTGAAGACGATTAATATGCAAATAATATTTTATACACTTTGGCCACTGGACGGCCGATTAATTGATAATAAACCATCAATTAACAATAGTTTTTCTCAAGACGTGTGAAAATAATGAAGCACCAGCGGAGGTGAGAAAAATCTGATAATCAGTGACCTCGAGTTGCTGCAGGTTATTAAGCAAGAAATCTACCTGGCAGGACCACAGGTGTTCCTCGAGTTATCCGAGGTTCTTGAGTTATCGATGCCCGAGTTATCCATGGTGATTTCTGGTTAAACATATAGGTAAAATGGCTGGGACCGACAGGAGTCCGAGTAATCCCTGTTCTCCAGTCATCGATGCTCGAGTTAACGAAGTTTTACTGTATATAAATCAAAGTTATATGCAACACCTAGACAAACATACATCAAGGTCATATACAAACACACATCATGTAAACACATATTTAAGACATACTTCTCTAGAATCTAATCCATTGCTTTCCTTGTTAGGGAAACAAAGGGTGTATAATCCCCGTGCACTTGGCTCCCACTTCTCATTCAGATCATTTGTAGGTCTTACTGTCTCGTTTTTTCTATTACTCCTACTTGAGTTCATGTCCTCACCGGAACCTTCTGCTGCCCTCTTCACAAACGATGACACATACGTGTTTGGTTTGGCAATTCCAAATAATTTAAATGCCATATTTGCATCAGAGTATTCAAGTCTGAAAGAGTTCCAAAGTTTTAAACTAATATACAATTATTTCTATGCAGGGGTGCACGTTGAAATAAGGGAAAATCCTGAAATTGAAGCTGGCAGCCTGGGGACCATTACGACCAAGGTCAATGCCGAGGCCAGGGGACTGAGGCCCCCGGAAGCTCCTGATTTTTATCAATTTCTGAGAGCTTCTGATGCATTCCTAGAGAGGAAATATTTTACAGTACATGCATATATTTCAAAAGATATTTACAAACATATTTCATGTTTTTGATGTTTGCTACCTGAAAATAACTATTAACAAGAGGGCCAAGATGGCCCTTTATCGCTCACCTGAGACCTGCTTCTGACCATGTGTGACTAAACTTCAACCCCAAACTATATATAATAAACACAAACATTCTGTTTGACCTTGACGAGACAAACCTTTTGACCAACTTACATGACTGGGTTGTAAATGTCACCTTTATGGCATACACAAGGTTTTTAACTGTGTGACATAAGTATACACTAGAAAAGTTGAATCATGAAAAACGAGGTGCCTCCGAGTCTGTGTCCTCTCCATGTGCTCAATAAATGTGCTATGTAATTTTAAAATCCTTCCATGCATGACAGAGTAACCATGCATACAGTATTCCATTACTTTAAACACTAAGTGTGACCTTGACCTTTGAGGTAGGGACTTGGGTCTTGCACCCGACACATCCGCTTGATGTGCTAGACATTTGTGTCGAGTTATTTTAAAATCCTTCAAAGCATGATAAAGTTATAGTCCGGACACAAATGTATGCATATATACAGGATTCCATTACCTATAAACTCTAAGTGTGACCTTGACCTTTGTGGTAGGGATATGGGTCTTGCACGCGACACGTCGTATTGATGTGCTAGACATTTGTGCCAAATTATTTTAAAATCCTTCAATGCATGACAAAGTTACAGTCCGGACACGAATGTGTGCATATATAGAGGATTCCATTACGTTCAAACTCTAAGTGTGACCTTGACCTTCAGGGTAGGGACGTGGGTCTTGCATGCGACACGTCATCTTGATGTGCTGGACATTTGTGCCAAGTTATTTTAAAATCCTTCAATGCATGACAAAGTTACAGTCCGGACACGAATGTGTGCATATATGCATATATAGAGGAATCCATTACCTTCAAACTCTAAGTGTGACCTTGACCTTTGAGCTAGGGACAGGGGTCTTGCACGCGACACGTCATCTTGATGTGCTAGACATTTGTGCCGAGTTATTTTAAAATCCTTCACTGAATGACAAAGTTACAGTCCGGACATGAATGTGTGCATATATAGAGGATTCCAAAACCTTCATACTTCAAGTGTGACCTTGACCTTTGAGGTAGGGATGTGGGTCTTGCACGCAACATGTCCTCTTGATGTGCTAGACATGTGTGCCAAGTTATTTTAAAATCCTTCAATGCATGACAGAGTTACAGTCCGGACACAAATTTGTAAGTGGGGATGCACAGACGGATAGACGGTGCGATTTTAATTTGCCACCCTTCGGGGGCATAAAAATCAAAATCTATCACTTTATATTTAATTTTTGGTAAATTAATTGTTTGATACAAAACTTACCCCTGAACACTATTGCTAACTTTGATATAACTACCATAAGTGGTTACTGAAGTATGTGCATGATATAACCTTGCATGCAAACTTTAACCAAATATTCAAAGTCAAACAAGGGCCATAATTTGTACTAAATTTAAACAAGAGTTATCTGAAATTTCCTGTGTGACACCCCTAAAGACATTGACGAAGTCAAGTCAATATCATACATGTAAGTGGTTACTGAGATTTGTGCATGATAGTATCTAGCATGCAAAACTTTAACCAAAGCTGCAACGCCAACACCGACATGACTTAAATAGCTCTCCATATTCTCGAAATAGTTGAGCTAAAAATGCAATCTATATTGCGTACACAACGTTTTTGTTTGATTTGACCCCTTAACCTAGTTTTTTACCACAGATGATCCATATTAGAACTTGATCTAGACTGCATTCAAATAATCACTCTGACCAAGTTTCATGAATATTCAATGAAAAATGCAATCTCCATTGCATACACAAGCATTTTCTAAGATTTGACCCCATGACCTAGTTTTTGACTGCAGATGACCCATATCCAAACTCAATCTAGAATTCATCAAGGCAATCATACTGACCAAGTTTCATAAAGATCCAATGAAAAATGCAACCTCTATTGGGCCATCCTTAAAAAATTGTTTGTTTGCCCTAACACGACCCAGAATTTTTTCAGTGGGTAGGTAGGTAGGTCTTTTTTTTTTAATAATTTTTTTTTTTTGATTTTCAGATGTTTTATAGATGTTGTATTAACTGGGTACATACGTTGACATGTATGTTGTATCTTAGATTGATAGCACATATTGTACACTTAATATTTGTACCTTTCTTGTCTTAATAGTTCTCTATTTCTTCTGTTGTATGTACCTATTGGCTATTAGCACCCCACTGTAGAATGCTATTAACCTGCTTTGTAACATATCTGCATGGGTGGTGGTTTGCACATTATCATTTTAGCCATTAGCCAGGCTCCAAAGTGCTTAACAAGGCTCATTCCAGAAGAGTGCTTTAATAGTGTTGTAAAATCATTCAAATCGTAAATTTGAAGAAGTTATTAAGCTATGGAATGTCAAACAACTCAGTGTCCGAGTGAGCCTTGAATTTGAACCTGTGGTCAGGTTAGGAACAGGATCACATAAAACATCTATAAAATTTGAACTTCAACAAAGGAAAATTAATTTGCATCACTGTAAAAATTTATTTAATTAATGCGAGAACTTACAAAATGTTCAGTGTCAGATAATGTCAAATTGAGTGGAATGTTTTCATCTGACATTGCCAGGTTTAACTTTTAGTTCTGGCTTCCAAAACTCTAAATGCCACTATTTTTATATTTTGTTTTTGCCAGGTGTGGCTTTATATAGAGTTTTGGATCAGCACTACTACAAATCCTTACCAGAATAACAGTTACAGATCATGCAAATTTTCATCTAATGTACGTTGAGTAGGGAAATATGGACATGTTTAGGTCATATATTTATTAATTCATATTTTCAAACCAATTACCATGTTCTACAGCCAATGTTGACTACAAAAACATCGATTGTTCAAACATGAATCATTTTGTTTACATTTACAACGGACTTTCCAGCGAGATCTCGTATGACGCAATCGCACTTATTTTTCATGTAGTTCAGAACGCTTGATATTTCCTTTTGATTAGTGTTTAGATGATATAAAGGACGAGTGTAAATATGAAATAACATTTTCCACTATGTTTTTTAATTTGAAAACAAAATTACTTTATTTTCGACGCGGTACATAACCTGAAAGTGTTCGCGCCAAAACGCACGTGGTCATGTAAATAAATATACTGTCCCCGACCGTGACCGTAATTTTCCGCGATTTCCCGCGGATATCCTTTTCCAAAGGTTCGTGGGAATGGTCACGTGATAATTGTCAAATCGGCAAGATGGCTACCAATATGTGAAAATTCTGACCTGCTCGAGACTTTCGTTGTGCTTTGCGTTAAATAGATAAAATATGATTTTCAAATTTGGTAAATTAAAAGATTATAGTCTTATTAATAAAATTATTTATTCTTTTCATTCATTTCTCATGAAATACTGAAATGCGAGCGTGTCAGATTTCTGACACGATTATTGGTACGATTTCCCTACGGAGTGAGCTTCAGCGTACCCGTTCTGTCAAGCATAGTCGAGAAGAACTGATTGGTATTACTTACGAAAGAACTACAGAAAAGAAATACCGGAAAGATGAAAAATGACAAAAAACAGGACGGTTTTTCTCAACGGCAGAAAAAAATTATTTTTTTGGCTTTCAGATCCAAAAAAAAGTCAGTCGGGAGGATTTTCATCAGTCGGTCGCATTAGGGCAAACAAACAATTTTTTAAGGATGGCCTTGTATTAACAAAGTTTTTCTAGAATTTGACCCCATGACCTAGTTTTTTACCCCTGATGACACATGTTCGAACTCGACATTGAGTTTAACAAGGCAGTTTCATGAAGATCCAATGAAAAATATCCAACAGACAAGGTTTTTATATTATTTGCCCCATGACCTAGTTTTTGACCCCAGATGACCCATATTCAACCTAGATTTTATCAAGGTTTTCAGTCTGACCAAGTTTCATGAAGATCCTTTGAAAAATGCAGTTTCAGAAAGACAGACAATGCACACCAGGCGATCACATTAACTCACCTTGAGCACTTCATGCTCAGGTGAGCTAAAATGTAAAGTACTCAGGATAAAACTAAACATGATTTATTGCTGATACTAGTTAGCTAATAAGAAACCAAGCTTAATTTTATCTATAATAATATTACATTTCATAGTCATATTTAACTTCAACTTTAACCGAACAATAAACTGGTCCCACAACTGACTAAGAGTGGAACAACTAACTAAATCCTCACAAAATATCACAAACAACTGTACTGACCTGCAAACATCTGGCAAATCTTTGATGAATTTTTCTAGGGTGTCATATCCTAAATCTTTGTACATGAGTGACTTGTGTATCATTGCTTTATAGTCTCGTAATAAAGTGCTCACAAGAATACCCGAACCATCCGTCTTTGACAGCAGAACTGCCCTAACATTCTCCTTTATTTCATCTGGAATCTCCATCATAATGCTAATACTGAAATAAAAGTAAACTTACCCTATGACATAAAACTAGAAGGTTGTTTTTATACAAAAATAAGCCTCCCTCAACCCCATGCCATCACAACAGACCAATACATAATCATTATCAACAAGAGCTGTGCCTCACAAGTGACGAATGCCCCCGAAAGAGGTGTTTCACAGTCTGTGTCCTCTCCATGTGCTCAAAACATGTGCTATGTAATTTTAAAATCCTTCCATGCATGACAGAGTTACCATACATATAATATTCCAATACTTTTAAACACTAAGTGTGACCTTGACCTTTGACATAGGGACATGGGTCTTGCACGCGACACATCAGCTTAATGTGCTGAACATTTGTGCCAAGTTATTTTAAAATCAATCAATGCATGACGAAGTTATAGCCAGCACACAAATGTATGCATATAAAAAGGATTCCTTTACCTGAGTAAGTGTGACCTTGACCTTTGCGGTAGAGTTGTGGGTCTTGCACGCGACACGTCGTCTTGATGTGCTAGACATTTGTGCCAAGTTATTTTAAAATCCTTCAATGCATGACAAAGTTACAGTCAGGACATGAATGAGTGCATAAATGCATATATAGAGGATTCCATTAACTTCAAACTCTCAAGTGTGACCTTGACCTTTGAGGTAGGGACATGGGTCTTGCACGCGACACATCGTCTTGATGTGCTTGTTATTTGTGCCAAGTTATTTTAAAATCCTTCAATGCATGACAAAGTTACAGTCCGGACACGAATGTGTGCATATAAAGAGGATTCCATTACCTTCAAACTCTTAAGTGTGACCTTTACCTTTGAGGTAGGGACATGGGTCTTGCACGTGACACGTTGTCTTGATGTACTAGACATTTGTGCCAAGTTATTTTAAAATCTTTCAATGCATGACAAAGTTACAGTCCGGACACGAATTTTAAGTGGGGACGCACAGATGGATGGACAGACGGACATTGCGATTTTAATATGCCACCCTTCGGGGGGGCATAAAAACTGTACATGCTTCTTGGAACACTTAAATCTGCTTATGTGTATGCATACCTTTTGCAAAGGACACTTAAAACTTTCGACGATGATTCCACGAGATGCATTAAATTTTCAGGAAACACTTGTTACAAATCACCACAATATACAGTTTGACACTTAAATTGACACTTCAGTTGACAGCTGATCAAAAGTGAAGGCGGCGTCACTCGTTTTACCCTCTCAACCAATTATAACATATGGTTTTCCAGTTCTTTATTGCCGCACAGGTGCCAGGTCTTAACAATCTATAATAATAATCTATAATCTATAATAATAATATGCCTTATTTTCTAATTATGTTTATTGGATTAAATGATAATTTCGTATGCGATGTTTGTGCTATGACTTGAAATTGGCGTGTTTGCAGATTAATTATTGGCTTATAGGAAGGTAATTAATACCTTCCAGTCTTTGAACCATAATTGGATTGCATTGGAACTTTTTCATACGCTAATCAATATAGTACGATTAAATTAAGTAAAATCTTCCTTACATTCTTTTCATGTACAATCAGTTTGATGTAAAACTATAGTTTTTACACTATCAGGGCCCTCACTCTACTTTGGGGGAAGGGGTCCGCAGCCCTCAGGTGGGGGAATTTTTGCGTCGTTTTTGCCAAAAGGGGAAATTTGCTTTAAATGAATAATCCATTATAATAAGAAATATGAACATATATAATTTTTATTAAAGCCATGTCTTAGTTTCAACATAGAAGTGCATTTATTGACACTGGAAAACAAAAACCGAAATGCAGGGCTTTTTTTCAAAAAATTGGGAAAGGGCCCAGGCTTTCTCAAATTAGGAAATTTTATGCGCGGTGTCGCCCAAATATTTTACGCATATTCTCATTCAAATTGGGAAATTTATTAATAAACTTGCTTAACACTTGAGTGCTCCCCCTGTTGCAGTAATTAAATACTACTGGCAAAATGTGAAGAGTTTCTCTGGCTTTAAAGAGATGTGCTCGAGTCTAATCCCCACAGATATTTTTTGGGCAATAATTTAAGATTAAACTAAACAAGTTGGGGCCCCACAACTACCCTTCTTCAATTCTTGAATTTGGTAAACAGCTCAAGGATGATAAACTGTAACATTTGTAAAGATTTCATGCAATAATTGTGGTTTCGTCACGTATTTTCACGGCCCTGCTAATTCACGATTTTCGGGAATATTTGGTCCTTTTTTTCAGCGATTTTAGAGAATTTAAATGAAACAAATGGTTTCTGGATATCTGAAAATGCTTAAAACAGGTCAAGGATGATAAATTATACCTTTTTTTCAAGTTTTTAGGTAATTATTTTTGTTTGTCACGTATTTTTGCGACCACGATTGTGCCCGATTTTCGGAAATATTTGCCGATTTTTCGGCTATTTTAGATATTTCAAAAGCTTAAAACTGATATAGAGTGTATTTACGTTAATCTTAATATATACTGAACGTTATCAGACACAATTTTTGGGAATTTTCTTTCATTTTTTTGCTCCGATTTCTCAGAGGGGGGGGGGGGGGGGAATTTTTATCTCTGGAGGGGGGAAAAAAGATACTTTTTCGGCGGGTGAAGCAGCCGATATTCGGCGGTGAAAATAGCTGATTGAGGGCCCTAAATGTTATGAAGAACTTTCGCACCTTTCATGTTTTTTTTTTGTAAGTCAAGATAGCGATGATTGGCCGCCAAGTTTATATCATTGTAAGAATTATCACAGCGACTTGCTTTCAAATAATTTATGTAGTTTTGGATAGCGTACATTGCCTCCAAGACTTGATTTCCTTGCAGAAATCACTCATTCGACTTTTTGTCCGAACCTTGCGAGTTGGTTCCCATGTTTATACATACTATATTAAGATTCATGTCAACTGGTAAAGTGTTTGAAATCAGTGAGTTCCCAACATGAATTTGGTCCTTTAAATTTGTATAATTTACTAACAAAATAGCCATATACTTCATGCACCAAAATGTTTGGAAAAATCAGTAGAAGCTTTCTGAAGTGACTGTTTTGGTTAAGAAATGTTGTTTGTGCTACATGCATCACATATGCTTCTTTCTCCGCGACTCGAGGGTCTAAGGAATGATTCTGCATATTCTATGTTTAAAAATACTTTTTTCAAATGAAATTTAACTCTAAAAATCTTAGATAACTATTCATTATTCCTCTTAGAAACACAATTTAATGCAGTCATTTGTTGATTTACACAATATTACCTGATATGTTATGACCTCTGACTCTCTGATACACTCTGACACTTTCTCCGCGATCCGAGGATTCTGATTGGCTGTTCCATTATGTGCTTCCCTCACTTTTTACAGGTAAATTCAGTAAGTATGTTCTAGACGCAAGGGAAATAGATCACTCCTGACCAAGGGCAAAATGGAGGATAATAATTTTCAGCTTATTATCATGAAATATGTTAAAATGGAGTAATTTTTTTTAATACTTTTGAAGATAAAGGTATTTCTTACATGATAATTCTGCAAATACCTGCTGGATTCGCATGATTTTTCTCGTAAACATGTAAAATCGCTCGATACCAAACTTGCATAGAATCCGGATTTTTTAAATTATTTCGCGCGCGACCATTCGTTGGAAATAACTATCACGCGAATCACGGAGAAACCTCAGATCGGGGAGAAAGAAGGATACTTTGAATACCTAGGGTCATTTATGTAGAAAACACCAAACTTTTTTATTTCAAATATCATTTCTCAATATTATCATGTGCGCAATATTCAAATCTAGGTACTCCCAAGTAATGAGTAACAATAATAATAGTTCATTGCAAAATGACAGAAATATCATTTGTTTTTGACAGTTTTCTACTTTCACTTTCATTTTGAGTTTTTGCACATTTTATCAATTTCAATAAACAACAAATGACTGCATTAAATTGTGTTTCTAAGAGGAATAATGAATAGTTATCTAAGATTTTTAGAGTTAAATTTCATTTGAAAAATAGAATATGCAGAATCATTCCTTAGACCCTCGAGTCGCGGAGAAACTACTCGGACTACCTTGGTAATCATATTGCACACGTAAGAATTACAATTTTTGTGAACAATCATTTTGAATAAAGGAGTTTGATGCTTTATACACATACAGTTTGTAATGGAAATTTGCTTGAAAAGGGTAATTACTTCTCCAAAAGTATATCTTGCATGTGCCCTTACTAACCGGAAGTACTTCAATGGCGCGAAAGATATTTGCGACTCGGATCTCAGGGTATATCGTTGCCATCTCGAAAAAATCATTATTTTTTTACAGCAAAGACATGTATTTCCTTCCTATTAATCAAGATTTCCCGTCTTTTCCGCTAATTTTGGACCTAGATCAACTTAAATTATGCATAAATAGCATTACGAATTTGCAAAACAAACAGCTCATAGTCTGCAGTGATTTTAACTGTCCAGATATACAGTAGGCCTACTGTAGTATTGGAAACTCTTTCGTTAAATGCGGATAATAACATCCAAGACCGTCCAGTACAACAAAAACTCAAGTTAAAGACTTGAGCAGTGAATTTAACTTTACTCAAATACCTGAGCAACTACAAGACAAAGAAACATTCTCGATTTAGTATTCATAGAAACCCATCCTTGGTCAGCATTCTGGGCATTTCCGATCATGCAATAGTTGTAACTGATTTGGATATGTATAAACCGGTGAATTCAAACACAAAACCGCGTAAACCATACCAGCATAAAAAACAAGTTGGGACAAATGAAAAGAGCGCTATTTGAAAATTAGTGGGAAAATACATGAACATGTTTCAACTAAACACATCAGACATTTAGTCTCTGTGGGGTACTTTCAATTCTGAGCATTTGCAGTCTGTTAACTTAAATGTGCCTTGTTACGTGTAAACATTATTTACCATGGCTGGACAACAATTTGAAAAAATCTTTGAAACGTAAAGCCAGGTACTATAAACTTGCAAAGTAAACTGGAAGCTGGAACAAATAGAGCTTACCAATTCCAGGTATATCCGATCATGATATTGTGTATACTGAAATGAATGTAACACCAGTGAAATTTAAACAGAAACCTAGAAAAATACCACTATATCGGAAAGCTGGATGGGACACAATGCGTGAGGAAATGAGACAAACACTTGCGGAAGTTAGTGATCTGGACAAATCAGGTGCTAGTGTTCAAGAACTTTGGAGTATGTTTAAGTTGAAAATTGAAACTACTATTGAAAAACACATCCCACATAAAACTATAAAAAACGAAGATGGTTTACCGTGGTTGACCACTGACTTAAAAAGACTCATTAAAAAAGGGTAAGACTCTATAAAATGAAGAAAAACTCTGCCGATCCATCTCTCACTACAAAGTTTAAAGATCTAAAACGCCTTGTTCAGAGACAGCTGAGGAGAGCATACTGGGAATACATAGAAAATATTGTAACACCTTAAGAGAATGAAAATCAATATACTGGAATGAAACGTTTTTGGACCTATATTAAACATAAGAGGGCCGACAGTGGCAGTGTGTCTCCATTAAAGAGTGAAGGAATTTTACATACAGATCCCTTGGACAAAGCAAAAATATTGAACTCTCAGTTTCAGTCAGCCTTTTCCGAACATGAGGACATATCTGATAGTGTTTTTAAAGAAAAGTGTAAAATGACTGGTACATATCCAAGAATTAATAAGCTGCTACTGACACTTAATGGAATTGAAAAATTGTTAACAAATCTGAATCCGAACAAAGCTCCAGGGTCGGACAATATAAAACCAAGAGTGCTTAAAGAACTTGCTCCGGAAATTGCACCTATTCTGTTGATAATTTTGCTCATATAGATTATGTATGTAAAAAGCTTAATACCAAAATAGCATTATTAAAACGCATTTTGTTCCTTCTCACAGATGAGACGAAAATTATGTTTTATAACGCGTACATTTTGCCAATATTCGATTACTGTTGTACAATCTGGGGAAAAGATAACAAAAACTATATGAACAAAATAAACATGCTACAAAAACGAGTTGCAAAAATTATCTTAAATAAGCCGATGAAAACGCCAACATTAGGGCTATATAAACAATTAAAATGGCTTTCTTTTACTGATAGGTGTAAATACCACACCGCTGTTCTTGTGTATAAAGTTATGAATCATATGTCGCCATCATATATGTCAGAGATTTTGATATTTTCCAAAAATGAAAAACAATCTACGATCTTCTGTGCACAACGATCTTGTTTTACAAAGAATACCTCGAACCAATTATTATAAAGATTCATTCTCGTATTTTAGTATGAAAGTTTGGAATGATATTCCGTTTGATATTAGAGGAATTCCTGAACTCAAAACATTTAAATACAAATACAAGAACTATCTATTAAGTAACACTTAACAACTACAGTTTGGACTAAATTTTTGAGTGTCTGTCGTATCAAAAGAAAGTTTCAACAATTTAAACAATTTTTGTCTCACTTTTGCATATCTAACTTTGGCAAACAAATATACTATTTGAAAAATATGATTGTTCAATTGAAATGTATAACTAGCAAATCATATTTTGTTTCATAATGCATTATCGACGGTATGTTGTTGTTGTTGCATTTTCATTCTTCTTTTATATTGTTGAAGGCAATATGGAAATAAAATTGTTCTAAATTAAAAATTTACTTCTACAAATATATTTCCGCACTAACTTTTGGTCTAAATTTTTGAGTGTCTGTCTTATCAAAAGAAAGTTTCAACAATTTTAACAATTTTTGTCTTACTTTTGTCATATCTGACTTTGCTAAAAAAATAGACTTTTGAAAAATATGATTGTTAAATTGTAAAAATGTATAAGTAGTAAATCATATTTTGTTTCATATTTCTCTATCAACGGTATGTTATTTTTGTTGCATTTTAATTCTTCTTTTACATTGTTGAAGGCCATATGAAAATAAGATGTATTTTGATTTACATGTAAATCCTTGTATGTCTGATATGTAACCTTCATGAAATAAAGATTTTATTATTATTATTATTATTATTATTATTATTATTATTATTATTATTATTATCATATACTCAAAATCTCTAGAAACTGGAAACATACCCGCAGATTGGAGAAAAGCACATGTTACACCTATTTACAAAAAAGGCCAGAAATATAAAGCTGAAAATTATCGACCAGTGTCACTAACTTGCATTTGCTGCAAAATACTAGAGCACGTTGTGTTACAAGGCACATCATGAAGCATGTTGGTGAACATGACATTCTGTACCCACTACAACATGGTTTTAGACGTGGACGATCTTGTGAAACTCAGTTAATAGAGTTTATTGACGACATTACCTCTAATATGGATAATGGTAAGTAAACAGATGTGCTAGTGATGGACTTTTCTAAAGCGTTTGACAAAGTTAGTCATAGCTTGTTAATTAAAAAACTGGATCATTATGGAATTGATGGTAAAACTAATCAATGGATAAACAATTTCTTGAGCGGAAGATCACAGTCTGTAGTAGTCGAAGGGGAAACATCTAAAAGTATTAGTGTGGAATCCGGCGTCCCTCAAGGCTCGGTATTACGGCCCAGTTTATTTCTTTTCTATATCAATGATATGCCAAACGGGATTACACATCAAAGTTAAGTCTTTTCGCGGATAACACCATCGCTTATCTCACAGTAACATCGCAGTTAGATACCGCCACACTTCAGAAAGATCTGGATAGACTAGCTTTGTGGAAAGAGGCCTGGAAAATGGTCTTTCATCCAGAAAAATGTAACCTCATTTCAATTACACGAAGACACCACCCTATTAAGCATAATTACATTCTTCATGGTCACATTCTTGAATCTGTTCAGATAGTAAAATACCTCGGGGTTTACATATCATCTGACCTGAAGTGGACTGAACATATTTGTAAAATTTGTGCCAAAGCCAACCGAACATTGGGATTTCTGAAACGTAATTTAAATATCAGCTCAACTAAATTCAAAGAACAAGCATATAAAAGCTTAGTGCGTCCAAGTGTGGAATATGCTTCATCAGTGTGGGACCCGTACCTGTGATGTGATATAGACAAAATTGAAATGGTTCAAAGAAGGGCGGCCAGATTTGTGACTAATAAACATGGAAATCGATCTAGTGTGACAGACATGTTAAATAATATGAAATGGAAAACTTTACAAGAGCGTAGACGCTAGACTGGCAATGTTCTACAAAATAGAAAATGGACTAGTTGCAATTGAAAAACAAGATCGTCTGACAACACCAAAACGTCTATCACGGCGTATGCATGATAAATCGTACCTAGTACCACGCTACAATACAGAATACAGAAAAGAATACTTCTTCCCACGAACCATAAGAGAGTGGAACAAACTACCACCCGACACTGTATCAGTGGGTACCGTAGAGGCTTTTAAGTCTAAGGTGTCCAAACTCTTTTTCTAGACTCTGTAAGTAACTCTTGTTTTTAACTATCCACTTTACATTTTCTCGCTGTTTTTATCTTAGTATTTCTCTTGCGCACCCCTCAATATGGCAGTATAATCAACTAGTTGATGGTGGCCATTATCTGGAAGAAGAAGAAGAAAGAGGTTAAAACGAATTAAGGAAAGCGGAATGGAACTATGAAAATAAAGTCATACAGGAAGGTAATGAAAATAAAAACAGTAAACCTTAAAATCTAAGACATAAGATAATATAGATGAATCGCCACTCAAGAAAATCAAAGCGCTGTGAGCGCTGAAGGCCTAGGGGCTATAGGTTTACTCCCCGAAAAACAACTTTTCACCTACGTGTTTTGCGCTGAATTTTGCCTAAAGCGCGGGTCGAAATGTGCAGAGGACGAAATTCAATATATGACACAGAATGAATGATTCACAAATATATGGGTGGCAGGGAAGTTTGTTTTATTATAAAACGTACGTTAAATGAAAAATAATCACATAGTCAACATTATAAAATGTTTAAGCCAATAAAAATAATTCCATCTGCGCTTTGTACAACTTCAAGCGATATGATCTGATGATGTGGATCGAAACTTATTTTGTACCAAGGACAAGACCTTGAAACAGAAATAAACAAAGCAATACCAGAAATTAAATATAAATACAGTACTGTACAATGTGTATAACAGAGAAAATCAAAAATGATTCTGGGTTACCTTGTAGTCGTAATCGGTGAAACCGTTCACTGGGCCTTGACACGCAGCGTCCTCGATAAATGGCGGGTGATTTTGATCACGTGAGTTCCTTCTCGGGAATGTACGTAAATTATATCTTTTTTAGAGACATTTATTTTGAGGTAAATATATATGTAATCGTTCGTAAATAACAAAGTTGTCAATGAAATAACATCGGAAATTTGAAAATCGAACTACAAACTTATATCGAGCTCCGTACGTTTTCGTAAATTTCCGTACATATCCGTACTTTTCCGTGATATGCATATGATTATCTTCCGTAATCAGCTAACAGCGCATTAATTTCTAAAACAGAAAAAAATGTGTAAGCTATATACCTTCCTGCAGTCGTTTGAAGTTTTATGTACTATTTTTATTTGTAACATGTTCTTATCATATGCGGCATTCAAACAGAAGATTGATCTGGTCTGTCTTGCACTACTTTCGCATAGCGCATGTTTACAGTTGTTATTCGCACATAGCACGGCTAAAATTCTTGCAGGGTTTGAAATGTGGTATACTAACTTAGGCCTTGGGGACTTTCAGTCCCCAGGCCAAAAATGAGTGTTTATACTGATCTGTTGTTGACGTTTCTACTGTCTAACATTAACTGTGATTTATTATAAAATTGTTTACTATATTTAATGTCACACTATCTTTATATTGTTTTGGCCTGATCTGTCTTTGTTTTTAATGGGTGTAAAGTATTTCGATTTGGTGATTGCCGGCACCATACCCCGGATGATCTTGAACACGAAGACTAACTTGGAGTTCTTCCGACGCAGCTGTAGACTGTCCTGGATACACAGCCATCGTCTCTTGATCTGTAGTTCTTCATGATGAATCTTGCTGCATGGCGTTGGATTTTTTCAACTGAATTTACGTCTTTTACCAAATATGGGCCCCAGATTACCGTGCCATATTCCAACACGGAACGGATAAGTGATATGTAAGCTAGTTTCCTTGATTCTAATGCACAGTTTTTGAGATTGCGTTTTAAAAAACCAAGAGTTGAATCACTCTCTTGCACATGTTGTTGATGTAGGTTGCCCACGTTAAATCTTGGGAAATAGTTAGTCCAAGACATAAGTTTGTATTGACTTGTTGTAAGATGGTCTTGTCTAATTCATAGAAAAAAGAAGAACTTTGACGTACTCTTAAGATGTAGCATTTTTTAGTATTAAAGTTCATTCCCCAGAATGTAGCCCAGTGTTATGCAACAGTTTAGTCTGCAACATATCATACTTGTTTAAATTTCCGCTTTAGTAGGTGAGACTTTGATTTGAGACACACACAAGTTCAGTGCCTTCAACGCTTTGATTTATATCAATCGCTTGTTGCGGTCATTGCGGGCCGCAGCAGCGGCCTGCTATATTTAATACGTGCATAGAGACTTAAACACTAGGTCGAATATATGCGTCTCTCTTCATTGAACAATTGAGGTAATTCTGAGATGAAAACTGTGGACACAGTCAATTTTTTGGAAAGCAATAGTTATCGTTCGTTTCATAGAGGGCGCAATCTACGCCGATAAAAGTAGAGAAGAGCGCTTTTCACGTTTCAGGCGCATTCTACGCTGTGATAAATGGAAATATGATTGCTTTTTCCACTTCATCAGCCTTTGACATTATAGAAACGAAGTGCAGTTGACTGAATATTCTTCGATTGCTTTTTTAAATATATATGATATTATCTTAGCAAATTTTTTCCCTTGCAAAAGAAACTTGTCACCGTGGTGTATTGGTAGAAATTCTTTTGTGTAAGTGTACTTTTCCGAATCCACGAGTTCGAATCCCACCGACACCCATTTTTTTCTACTTTTTTTCTGCTGTTTTAATCATCATTTTTAGCTTTTAAACCATTTAAGAATATCTTACGGCAAATAATCATAAAAATCTTCATTCATGTCAAATTAATACGGAAATTTAGACGTACCAGGAACGGTTTATAGGGCATTCTTGGTCATACTGTATAAATATTATTTGATAATAGTAAAGGCGGCGTGTAATAAATTAATTTACCAACAAACGACAGAACGCCCGACTATAAAATTGTTTGAGACAATAGCGGCAGAATATTGCATACATTCGGTGAGGTTGTTATATAAATGTGCATTCAAAGTAATCCCGGTTCCTTAAAATTCATGCAATACAGCGAATGCTTTCGCATAACACCGTTTGTTTTGGTTTTACAACATCGATCTAGATAAGCGGAAGATTTGTGAAAAATAAAAAAAAACCTGTGTAATGTAGCTCCACTTAGAGTAGATAAAGTATACTTGCCATCTTACATCTTACAGTCTGCATTTAGAAAACAAAATCCATGTCAAACGGCACATGTAAACACGACTTGATATTGTTCCATCGAAACCAAGATTAGTTTATTTGAAAGATTCGTTCACTTACAGCAGCACAAATGTATGGAAAACCATAACACCAAGTATCAGAAATCTTCCAGAAATCTTCCTTCACTTAAATAATTTAAACACAATTACAAAAAAATGCTATTAGACAAACAGACTCAAGCATAAACATCGACTGTTTTATCGTGCATTGAATTTTATATTATAGCACTTATGTCAGTAACTTGAAAGCTTGCTTACTGTTACATTTGTGATATTAAAGTGTACTTGCGGATGAATATATTTAATTATTAATGATAAGTATTTGACATCTTTAATTAAGGAGTCTTTGTCTGGTTAAAACGAATATGTTTGTAGCTTATATGAAACATATATACCATCAAACTATTGGAGAAGGCCAAATATGTATAAGTTTGTTAATTTGATGAATAATGATAACCAAATAATTGTGAGAAATCTCGGAATTTTCATATACAATGCTTTCTAAAAACGAACTAAACTCGTGTACGGTAATAATTAATATAAATTTATGAATTATTATAATATTCCGGCATCTAAACTCCGAATTATTAAAATCTGTTGTTGTTTTATGTTTGTTTGTCTGTTTTTGTTCTTTAACTTTCAAGCATAACATAAAATTTAGGATCTGGATTTATAATCGCCGGTTAGTTAACCTTTCTGTTTCGTTTCGAGAAAGTTAACGTTAAAACTGGAATGGAGTAAAGCTATAACTGTTTGTACATGTGTATGTGAAAAGTTGTAAAACTTTCTCCACTTTGGACAAGTAACATCATGTCATATATGTATCTACACTGTTAGTATTTGCTGTTCGCCATAAAGTTTATATATGTGTGCCTCATGGGCTTTTTAGCCTAATGGTTTTGCTTGAAATAAAACTTTGTGTTTTCAATTACGTGTTTATTTCTGTTTGATAGTTTTGAATTTTCTTAATTTAATTTTTATCGAAGACCACTATGTAATTTCTTTCCTACAAAACTTAATGTGCTATACCTTCGTTAAATAAAGAAATTATTATTAATTAGGTTTTTCAATGAAAACATGGTTATTACAATGGCGATGTCGTATGTCGGGCGGGGGCGCGGGCGGGCATCAAACATTTGGTTTCCGCTCAATTATTTTAGTTAGGAGTTACTAATTGCAATGAAACCTGATGTGTATGCAGCTTGCGTGGAGGGGAAGCTTTGGATTGCATTTCGGGTGACCAGAGTCAAGGTCAAGGTCACTGTTACTTAAAATAGAAAAATGGTTTCCGCTCAATAACTTGAGCTAGGAACTTAGGAGTGACCAATTGTAATGAAACTTGGTGTGTATGCAGCTTGCACGGATAAGAAGCTTTGAATTGCACTTCGGGGCACTAGGCTTAAGGTCTAGGTCATTGTTACTAAAAATAGAAAAATGGTTTCAGCTCAAAAACTCGAGTAAAGAGTGACCAATTGCAGTGGAACTTGATGTGTAGGTAGCCTGTGTGGAGAGGAAGCTTGTGATTGCACTTCGGGTCACTAGGGTCAAGGTCAAGGTCACTGTTACTAGAAATAGTAAAATGGTTTCCACTTAATAACTCGAGTAAGTAGTGACCAATTGCAATGAAACTTGGTGAATAGGTAGCTTGCGCGGAGAGGAAGCTTTGGATTGCATTTTGGGCCACCAAGGTCAAGCTCACTGTAACCAAAAATAGAATTATTTTCATATAATTTTAATTGTCCTTTTTTGTCAGGGTGAAGATCACCAGCTATTATTTTCTCCAAATTCTAGAATTTCTACAGGCGCCATTGACAACCTGGTTTGGTGGCATTTCCGCGTTTTTCTCGTTTTATTATTATTATTAATGCATTTTTGGAAAGTTGATTGTCTCATGGGCAAATTCTGGCATATTTGAGTGCTGTGCATGTATACAGACTTATCAACTGTAAATACAAACACAAATAAGACAATGAAAATGCAAGACGTAAATTAGGGAAATATATATGCAGTGCTTTTGAGTTGCAAAATATTGTATGACGATCACACTGGGTTTAATTGAATTCTTATAAGTATATGAAAAGTTGAAATATTACATAAATATGGCCATAAACAGAGCACGATGACATTGTCTGGTATTCATTAGTAATGATATACTTGTAAGTTAAATGTACGTTTCACAATAATTAATAGTTCAGCTTGTATTTAGGCTGGTTTTGGCTATATATTTTAAAACGAATTGCATGAAAACATTGAAATGTTACTTAAACATGTTCATAAACAAAGTAGTGTTTATTATATAATAATATTTTCTGATATTCACCGCTAATATTTTACGTTTCTATGAAGAATACACATGTTATAATAAATAATCGCTCCGCTTCTATTCAATTGGTATTGGCTATATATTTTGATATGAATTCAATAGCAATTCGTAGATACTGTTTGAGGACTTTTTTGTCACTTATAGCCAGTATGTTGTTATTGTCGAAGCCATATATAAACTCCTGGGATACCAAGTTTCCAAACAGCGTTACGACATTATTTATAAATTAATTTCTTAAAATATGAAATATTTGCACCTGTATACAGTCAAATATAATTATCACTGAGTAAGCTTTCTGTATATATTAATTGACAAGAGTGAACATCTTCCCATATTGCCTCTGTCGCGAGCGCTCTGACCCGGCCATAGTTTACTGACTCTGTATGCATTTACTACAGCTTTTGAGTCTTTAGCATCCTCAATATTTGTGTGTAATAGTCTGAAACGGTAGAAGTCATCATCGTTTTGTAGCCTACGTGATTAATTTAGTTGTTCTGCGTTTTGAATTTTTGTTTTACAAAGTTCTTTCCACTCATACTGTCCAGTATTAATATACGAAATTAGTATATGACACATGTCATTTTTACACACAATACATATATCTTATATCCGGAATAAAACCTTACTGGTTATGATCATATCTAACTGTAAAAAGGGACAACCGAATATTAAATATTGTTATTGAGTTTACCATGAGTGGCATACGGCAAGGCGCCCAAGAACATTTAATTTTCTAAAGTCTGTTTCTGATTCTACTGAGCGCCAACTAGGCATGCTCAAGCTCATGTCTGTACGGGGTCTAGATTTGAACCCTTTCGCTGACATTCGCATGAGGCGTTCAAGCTGTAATACATCTTGTTTCGTTAGGTTATTCCAAATTTCAGCTTCAGACAAAAGTCTAGATATGCATACATTTGTAATAAGCCGAAGTAAGTGTGCATTGGATTTTTAAATTAAATGAAAATACAGAGAATAACGAAGATTTTGCTTTGCGACATGCGTTGTTAACTTTGTCTTAGTCATTAAGTTTGTTATTTAGAAAGACGCCAACATGTCTCACTTTTTCACAGTTTTATTTGATCTGATTTGAAGAATAATTAACAGTTTGCATGCATTTTTGCTTTGTTTCCAAAAATGATAGTATTACTATTGGCTGGATTTATTTGATATTCGTACTTAATACTTAACAGATTTTGTAGATGTGCCGGTGAGATGTCGTCTGCAAGCGTTGTATTGCTGGTGGACGTGATCCGGAACTGTCGTGCCTTGACCACTCTGTTCCAAATGTGTTGAAAGTTCATGGGTAAAGCCAATTGTAAGCCCAAGTTGACACATTCCCGCCTTGACAACGGATACTTTACTTTACTTCAATGACCGTTCGCTAGAGCGCAGCTGTACATGGTCGTATGGGCGTCAAATAGTAGGGACCACATTTTACCTCGGATTCCGAGTCCGTTAGACAATTTATAGAAGACCGCATCTAACCAGACGGTATCGAAGGCTAGTGTCAAGCATTGCCACGTAAACTTTGCTACCTAGCTTTAGATGACGACTGCTTTCTCGCAGGTTAAAATAGGTCGTAAAATAGCACCCATAATCTTCTGATATGCATTTTGTTGTCAGTTTGGACATCAAATATTATGTTTGGTAACCCATTTTGACAGTATGCCATGCAACATATTTTCAAATAGTTTATAACAACGTTATTGGTCTATAATTTTGCGGTAATTCCGAGACTTACCATTATCTTTGTAAATAGGGATAATATGGCTATTTTGCATTAGAAGGGAAATTACTCTCTATTATAATAAGGCTAAAGAGCTTTGCTGATTGCATGCATAAAGTGTCTCCACCATATTTAAGATGTTTATTATGTTCTTTAGCGTAAGAGGCTGTTTTATCATTCTTCAAAGTTTGTATCAGTATTCTGGTGTCTGTACTGGATATAGTTAGCCTTATATCTGGTGCACTTTGATTTGCACTGTTTTCACGATTCAGGTTGTATAAAAGTTTAGAAATCACTGCAGCAGCTCAGATGGGAGTAATACATTTTAAATATAGATGTACATGTATTGTGAAAATCCTTCTGATATATCAGACGGGTCTATTGTTACCGGAAGTGGTTTCTAGCAGGTTACATGTATATGATTTTTACTTTTCCTAGATTTAGCAAAGCCCCAAAATAGCTTGTTATATCACAATCTGCTGCGCTTGTCAACTGGTTTATGAATTCATTGAATTGTATTTCAGTGTTTAATGGCTGAGCTTTGGGCGTTCACAAAATCTCATTTCTCTTGTAATCTACGTACGATTCAAACTGTATACTTTAGGCTGACAAACTTGAATCCATTTGCGCCGAGCTTTGCGTTGGTTTTCATGAGCGACTTTCACATCTCGGGTCCAGAATGGTTTAGAGTGATGAAAATATCTTGGGCAAAGCGTTATGTGCGGAGATAGAATGCAGCTCACAATTTGTTCATATACTCAATTTTGCATTTTTTTAAAGTTGATATTCTTTAATGCATCGGTTAAATGTGACCGGTAAGTTCTCCTATCTATACCTGTTAACATGAACATTTTCTTTAGGGAGCTTGGTTAATACCTGGACTGTTCGTAATAACAAAAACACAAATTAAAAAACAAATCATTTGACAATATTTCAATATGACGAGCAAGAGAGCAATCGTGTTTGTACATAATTACATGAATTAACATTTTCTCCATTGTGGTAAACGTAAAGTTCGGCTCTTTTCTTATGTTCATGTTCACTAATGAATACATCTCGTTATTCATATAAAAAAGTATGTGAAAATTGTGTGTCTGAAACTTGAGGCAACGTGAGCATTCGCGCAGCAGTGCCGTATTCTGAGTATGTATTACATGTACAGATAGCAAGAGCGTGTTAAGACAACTTACATGTAATAATAATAATAATAATAATAATAATAATAATAATAATAATAAAATCTTTATTTCACGAAGGTAGCACAAATAGACATTTATACAAATTTGTATATACATCACAAGTTCATTGTGGACTTCCATAAATTACAGACATACATACATTCACAAAATTGCACACATGCAGGTACAAACATTTTCAACACAAAACCCATACAAATTTTAATTGACAGACACTCAGAAAAATAGCATCATAGCAGAATAGCACGAGATGGGCAACGCATTGCTAAAACAGATTCAATGACTGTCGCAGTATTTGTAGCTCGGCTTTTCCGAAGAAAAGGGGAGCAATCCTACCCGCCTCGGCGTCAGCGTTGGTGTCACACCTTAGTTAAGTTTTTCGCACCACCCCAATTTATTTCAAAACCATTGTAGATATTGCTTTGAAGCTTACCATACTTATTTGCCATCATTACCTCCATCCACAGACAAGGTTACATAACTCTGTAAAGATTTTGGTCAGAATTATGCCCCTTTTAGACTTAGAAAAATACATTGAATATGGGTAAATCCACCTTTGAAATATTGCTTTAAAACTTTGAATACTTGTTTGCATCATTACCCTCATTTGTAGGCAAGAGAAGGTAACTCTGTCAAGGATATTTAAACAAAGATGAAGACCCTTTATGTTATTGACTTAGAATTTCGGTTAAGTTTTTCGTACCAGTCCACTTTTTTTACTAAACTGCTTGAGATATTACTTTGAAAGTTGGAATACTCGTTTACCATCATGATACCATGATACCCAAACATAGGCAGGGGAATGTAACTCTCTGACAAGGATTCCATTTGAATCATGGCCCATTTCGACTTAGACTTTTACATTTGAGATATTACTTTGAAAGTTGGAATACTTATTTACCATTATGACACCTATCTGTAAGCAAGAGAAGATAACCCCATGAAAATGTTTCTTTGTTTGTATTTAGAAATTCCTAGTTCAAGTCTTGTATGCGACTGGCACTGTCATGCACATATATCATTAACCACTTGAAGTATTAATTTAAAACTTTGCTGTAGTATTCAGTGATATCAAACAATTAAGTGTTTTTTTTTACTTTTGTTTTATTGGCAAGCATTGAAAAAAGTCGAGCGCGCTGTCCTACTGACAGCTCTTGTTCAGGTATCTACTAGTACTTATATGTATACATTAAGCTAATAAGCTTTTCTGTGTAGGCGACGGATGACATGCGTGTGACAATGAAAGACTTATAAGATTTATTACTATCCTAATTAATACGTTATTATCATTTCTGTAAGGGTATCAAATGTGATTATATAATTTTATATAAATACAATGTTGAATTTTCGTTGGTCAGTTACAGATTTGCTGCAGAGATTACTTAGGTACCAGTCATTCTCGTCGAAACACTGATTGCTTTTGACAGCCAGTAACATCGCGTCTGTGTGTCAGCAAATTTCCAATACGTCGGATCTAAGACAAAACTCCCGTATCTAAATATAATCTAAGACTTAGCGATGACTATGTCAATCAGTCTTAAACTTTACCGCGAATTGTTCCAACATTCTTTTTTTAAATATTTAGATAATTAACACATGGACGACATCAACGTTTTTAGTTTACAAAGGAATAACAATGAAATACTGTTACTGGGATTTAATGCTGTTGTTAACAATATTTGAATTGATATGTATTGTAATGAATGCTGAATTTAAACTGGGAATGTTGAGTCCATTCCGTCATCCGCGTCTTGGCTGGGAAAATAATGCCGCCGCAGCTACCATTGCCGTTGATAAAGCACAGAAGGAAGGTCTTCTGGCAGAACATAATATCAGGTCTGTATTTAGATTTTACGAACACTGTTTTATAGCCACGCCGATGTAGGCTTTGTATCTGCAGTTTGTGTACGTTCTTGAATTATTTTAGGTTACTACTAAATGAAAATTCCAGGTATAACCTCTCAAGCGGAAAAACCACGCGCAAGTGTGTACCGAGAGTCTAGCGGAAACGAAATAACAGAACGGAATATGATTTCGCAACCGAAAGACAAATATCACAAAAACGTTTACTAACACATTAAAGTCACAGGATCACTTCGTATTTACTGATATAGAAACATAAATTTACCGAAAGGATAATCATAGACCCATGTTCTATTGTTGACATATGTCTTTCTTTCTTATTCAAGTCGTTTCTTCGCGAAAATGAGTTGCCAGAAAGCCTTTTTAATTTATTGCAAAATCAGAAATGTTGCTTACTTATCGGTTAAAAAGCAAAGCTAACTATAGGAAAGGTCATTTCCGTCTGCTGATCGACATCTTTCTTGGTAAAATAAGAGCTACTGGTAATTGCGCCCCTGGGACTTTATCATCACATAAATAAATAAGATATTGTAACATTTACCATTGATGGTACATGCAATGGTGAAAATTATGTGAAAAAGATAAATAGGCAAACGCAGTCGAAAATTACCGGTAGGTAAAAAAGATGCATAAGGTTTCACACAAAGGCGACGGAAACGGATGTGCAAGTAAAGATGTACGTTTTACATAGGCACGCATGTAGTCTGGAGAACATTTTGTAAATCATATAGGTGGTGCAGTCAGAGACAAAGTCCTGTATGCGACGTTGTATCAAGAGACGAGACGAAATAGTTCGGTAAAAAGTATTGTTTGGGTTATGGCAAATGGACCGTTCCAGGTTTTTGGCACGAGTAAATATGAAGAAAATGGCATATGCTTATAAATGCTACACATATATGTTTTACAAATAAACACAATTGAATAGATAAACATGTATATAAACATGTATATGACCTGCGTTGAGCAACCGTTTCGTGAATTAATCTTTATAACCATATGCCAATTTTAGAATCTATATAAATACATCAGAAAACACTGGTTTCACTCCCTTTGTCTTTTTCGAAATCGAATCCATCTACGAATTTCTTCAAAAGACATTAATTATAAGGAAATGTTGATTAGTTTATTATTTACATTTCAATTATCAAAAGTTGTAGTAGCGCGTCTTGCGATAAAAACAGTATCTTTAATAACCTTTCTTGGAGAGATAGTCTTAAAAAGGGTCTTATAACTGTCAAGTTAGTCATTTCATTTGTTGTTCAGTCTATTAGAGTTTCGTTCTGTACGTGTATTATGTTGCAATTGCGTGTCTTGATATTTCTACTGTTTCTCGAGTATACTGTACATGAGCTACACTATTAGCGATGTTCACGTAGGCTTCATGTTTAGCGCGATTTATTCTACATTTTCACATATTCATTACTGTGTCTTGGAGAATTCACAATTATACACCAGTAAAATATGGACCATTCCGCAAAAGTTTGGATAAGTTAATTTAAACTGGTTGTTTTACTTCGAGGGGCAAATACAAACTGTGTAGATGATCGAACATCATCTGTACAGTTAAGAACCAATGCTACAACTATGTTGATAATTATAAAAGTACCAATGAACATCATCTCCTTTACCATTCGTACCATGGGCATATTCACTTGTTATACTTTGTTCATCTAGAGATGGAAAATACTTTTCCAAAAGTATATAGGTTTGTCCTTTCTAAATACAATAAAAAGAAAAAACGTTAGAAATTTTAATTAGATCTATTTTGTCGAATTAAATTCTAGCTTTGGTCAGGCGCTACGCACCATATGATACTATATCTTTAATTAAAACGAGGATAATTGTTAGTTTCGGTGTAATATCACTAGAATCTCAAACAGTGGGTACCAAATGTGACATTTTCACGGAGAAAGTAAAGGGTAATAACTCTACTTTTGCCTCATTGCTGAAGTATATCCCTATCAATTTTGCGAACAAGGAACTCTTCTTTTTCCTTTTACCTTTATGTTACAATTTTTCTTTGGACTTTCCATGGAAATTCCCCAATCTTTATATCATCCCAATCACTTACAGTTGAGGACAAAATGTTGGTATTTTCAGTACGGTACTGAAATCGACCAGTTTTAAAAGTTGAATCAATGGTTCTATATCAAGACTAAAGTAAGTACAATCATGTGCATTAGTTAACTGATACCTCATTTAAACTAATGTTCATTCCAAGGCTACCTTTAGTATTATTACATTTAATAAGACAGTCAAGATTTTGAAATGTAGCTTCGAATAGCGCATATAATTGCTTCCTATGTATATTTTATTTTACTTACGTCTCATCCACATACATCATTTGCGTATATAAATTCATCAATATAGAATTAGTACATTGCCGTTCTTTATAGAGCTACAAAGAGACTTTAAATTAATGTACAATGCATATTGCAAATACTGCACATGTCACACTTAAAAGACATACAGACAGCGTTAATCGTACCACGTGTACTCTCAGTTCTGAAATCCTCTAACCTGCCAAGTCAACGAACACAGATTTAACTCTGTAACAAGTTAATTCCTTTGCCACACATTTGGCTTATGCTTATATAAATTCTGTTAGTCAGTCTCTTGGATGTTAGATTGTGTACAGCTTTCCCACCATTTATAAGAGACTTATCAATTCCGTATATTTTAATTGTTCACTTGAGATCATCAATGGAAATTTTATGTATAAATAAATAGTTACTTTGACAATCAAAACACATGTAAAAGAAATACGAGGAAATTAAAAATTCTTTTGAAAGCAACGCTTCGGGTTACGCAATATCGCTTAAAATTTGACTTCAAAAGAAATCGAACAGAGTAATGCATTGCCAAACAAAGAGAACAAACATGAATATATAAATATCAAGTAAATTATTTCGTTACTATGAGCGGGATTTAGTTAATTGTTTACACAATTATATGGGGCAACGAGTGTGCCAGAGCAAAATAGTCTTGTCCTTACTAGAGCCTTAATTCTATATTGCGTCAATGCTGACTTATACCTTAATTCTATATTGCATCAATGCTGACTTATACCTTAATTCTATATTGCATCAATGCTGACTTATACCTTAATTCTATATTGCATCAATGCTGACTTATACCTTAATTCTATATTGCATCAATGATGGGTTATACCTTAATTCTATATTGCATCAATGCTGACTTATACCTTAATTCTATATTGCATCAATGCTGACTTATACCTTAATTCTATATTGCATCAATGCTGACTTATACCTTAATTCTATATTGCATCAATGCTGACTTATACCTTAATTCTATATTGCATCAATGCTGACTTATACCTTAATTCTATATTGCATCAATGCTGAGTTATACCTTAATTCTATATTGCATCAATTAACCTAATGCTATATACCTTGCATCAATGCATTGCATCTTCCAATGCTGACTTATACCTTAATTCTATATTGCATCAATGCTGGCTTATACCTTAATTCTATATTGCATCAATGCTGGCTTATACCTTAATTCTATATTGCATCAATGCTGGCTTATACCTTAATTCTATATTGCATCAATGCTGACTTATACCTTAATTCTATATTGCATCAATGCTGACTTATACCTTAATTCTATATTGCATCAATGCTGACTTATACCTTAATTCTATATTGCATCAATGCTGACTTATACCTTAATTCTATATTGCATCAATGCTGACTTATACCTTAATTCTATATTGCATCAATGCTGACTTATACCTTAATTCTATATTGCATCAATGCTGACTTAATACCTTAATCTATATTGCATCAATGCTGACTTATACCTTAATTCTATATTGCATCAATGCTGACTTATACCTTAATTCTATATTGCATCAATGCTGACTTATACCTTAATTCTATATTGCATCAATGCTGACTTATACCTTAATTCTATATTGCATCAATGCTGACTTATACCTTAATTCTATATTGCATCAATGCTGACTTATACCTTAATTCTATATTGCATCAATGCTGACTTATACCTTAATTCTATATTGCATCAATGCTGACTTATACCTTAATTCTATATTGCATCAATGCTGACTTATACCTTAATTCTATATTGCATCAATGCTGACTTATACCTTAATTCTATATTGCATCAATGCTGACTTATACCTTAATTCTATATTGCATCAATGCTGACTTTCCTTAAATACCTTAATTCTATATTGCATCAATGCTGACTTATACCTTAATTCTATATTGCATCAATGCTGACTTATACCTTAATTCTATATTGCATCAATGCTGACTTATACCTTAATTCTATATTGCATCAATGCTGACTTATACCTTAATTCTATATTGCATCAATGCTGACTTATACCTAATCTTATATTGCATCAATGCTGACTTATACCTTAATTCTATATTGCATCAATGCTGACTTATACCTTAATTCTATATTGCATCAATGCTGGCTTATACCTTAATTCTATATTGCATCAATGCTGACTTATACCTTAATTCTATATTGCATCAATGCTAATTGTAGGGGGGGCATACCTTAATTCTATATTGCATCAATGCTGACTTATACCTTAATTCTATATTGCATCAATGCTGGCTTATACCTTAATTCTATATTGCATCAATGCTGGCTTATACCTTAATTCTATATTGCATCAATGCTGACTTATACCTTAATTCTATATTGCATCAATGCTGGCTTATACCTTAATTCTATATTGCATCAATGCTGGCTTATACCTTAATTCTATATTGCATCAATGCTGACTTATACCTTAATTCTATATTGCATCAATGCTGGCTTATACCTTAATTCTATATTGCATCAATGCTGACTTATACCTTAATTCTATATTGCATCAATGCTGGCTTATACCTTAATTCTATATTGCATCAATGCTGACTTATACCTTAATTCTATATTGCATCAATGCTGACTTATACCTTAATTCTATATTGCATCAATGCTGACTTATACCTTAATTCTATATTGCATCAATGCTGACTTATACCTTAATTCTATATTGCATCAATGCTGACTTATACCTTAATTCTATATTGCATCAATGCTGATTATACTTAATTCAATTGCATCAAGCTGACTTATACCTTAATTCTATATTGCATCAATGCTGACTTATACCTTAATTCTATATTGCATCAATGCTGACTTATACCTTAATTCTATATTGCATCAATGCTGACTTATACCTTAATTCTATATTGCATCAATGCTGACTTATACCTTAATTCTATATTGCATCAATGCTGACTTATACCTTAATTCTATATTGCATCAATGCTGACTTATACCTTAATTCTATATTGCATCAATGCTGACTTATACCTTAATTCTATATTGCATCAATGCTGGCTTATACCTTAATTCTATATTGCATCAATGCTGACTTATACCTTAATTCTATATTGCATCAATGCTGACTTATACCTTAATTCTATATTGCATCAATGCTGACTTATACCTTAATTCTATATTGCATCAATGCTGACTTATACCTTAATTCTATATTGCATCAATGCTGACTTATACCTTAATTCTATATTGCATCAATGCTGACTTATACCTTAATTCTATATTGCATCAATGCTGGCTTATACCTTAATTCTATATTGCATCAATGCTGACTTATACCTTAATTCTATATTGCATCAATGCTGACTTATACCTTAATTCTATATTGCATCAATGCTGACTTATACCTTAATTCTATATTGCATCAATGCTGACTTATACCTTAATTCTATATTGCATCAATGCTGACTTATACCTTAATTCTATATTGCATCAATGCTGACTTATACCTTAATTCTATATTGCATCAATGCTGACTTATACCTAATTCTATATTGCATCAATGCTGACTTATTGCTAATCTATATTGCATCAATGCTGACTTATACCTTAATTCTATATTGCATCAATGCTGACTTATACCTTAATTCTATATTGCATCAATGCTGACTTATACCTTAATTCTATATTGCATCAATGCTGACTTATACCTTAATTCTATATTGCATCAATGCTGACTTATACCTTAATTCTATATTGCATCAATGCTGGCTTATACCTTAATTCTATATTGCATCAATGCTGGCTTATACCTTAATTCTATATTGCATCAATGCTGACTTACCTACCTTAATTCTATATTGCATCAATGCTGACTTATACCTTAATTCTATATTGCATCAATGCTGACTTATACCTTAATTCTATATTGCATCAAAGCTGAACTATACTTAATTCTATATTGCATCAATGCTGACTTATACCTTAATTCTATATTGCATCAATGCTGACTTATACCTTAATTCTATATTGCATCAATGCTGACTTATACCTTAATTCTATATTGCATCAATGCTGACTTATACCTTAATTCTATATTGCATCAATGCTGACTTATACCTTAATTCTATATTGCATCAATGCTGACTTATACCTTAATTCTATATTGCATCAATGCTGACTTATACCTTAATTCTATATTGCATCAATGCTGACTTATACCTTAATTCTATATTGCATCAATGCTGACTTATACCTTAATTCTATATTGCATCAATGCTGACTTATACCTTAATTCTATATTGCATCAATGCTGACTTATACCTTAATTCTATATTGCATCAATGCTGACTTATACCTTATTTTTATTGTATCAATGTACTTATACCTAATTCTATATTGCATCAATGCTGACTTATACCTTAATTCTATATTGCATCAATGCTGACTTATACCTTAATTCTATATTGCATCAATGCTGACTTATACCTTAATTCTATATTGCATCAATGCTGACTTATACCTTAATTCTATATTGCATCAATGCTGACTTATACCTTAATTCTATATTGCATCAATGCTGACTTATACCTTAATTCTATATTGCATCAATGCTGACTTATACCTTAATTCTATATTGCATCAATGCTGACTTATACTAATTCTATATTGCATCAATGCTGATTATACCTTAATTCTATATTGCATCAATGCTGACTTATACCTTAATTCTATATTGCATCAATGCTGACTTATACCTTAATTCTATATTGCATCAATGCTGACTTATACCTTAATTCTATATTGCATCAATGCTGACTTATACCTTAATTCTATATTGCATCAATGCTGACTTATACCTTAATTCTATATTGCATCAATGCTGACTTATACCTTAATTCTATATTGCATCAATGCTGACTTATACCTTAATTCTATATTGCATCAATGCTGACTTATACCTTAATTCTATATTGCATCAATGCTGACTTATACCTTAATTCTATATTGCATCAATGCTGACTTATACCTTAATTCTATATTGCATCAATGCTGACTTATACCTTAATTCTATATTGCATCAATGCTGACTTATACCTTAATTCTATATTGCATCAATGCTGACTTATACCTTAATTCTATATTGCATCAATGCTGACTTATACCTTAATTCTATATTGCATCAATGCTGACTTATACCTTAATTCTATATTGCATCAATGCTGACTTATACCTTAATTCTATATTGCATCAATGCTGGCTTATACCTTAATTCTATATTGCATCAATGCTGACTTATACCTTAATTCTATATTGCATCAATGCTGACTTATACCTTAATTCTATATTGCATCAATGCTGGAATTATACCTTAATTCTATATTGCATCAATGCTGACTTATACCTTAATTCTATATTGCATCAATGCTGACATACTTATCTTATTCTATATTGCATCAATGCTGACTTATACCTTAATTCTATATTGCATCAATGCTGACTTATACCTTAATTCTATATTGCATCAATGCTGACTTATACCTTAATTCTATATTGCATCAATGCTGACTTATACCTTAATTCTATATTGCATCAATGCTGACTTATACCTTAATTCTATATTGCATCAATGCTGGCTTATACCTTAATTCTATATTGCATCAATGCTGACTTATACCTTAATTCTATATTGCATCATGCTGGCTTATACCTTAATTCTATATTGCATCAATGCTGACTTATACCTTAATTCTATATTGCATCAATGCTGACTTATACCTTAATTCTATATTGCATCAATGCTGACTTATACCTTAATTCTATATTGCATCAATGCTGACTTATACCTTAATTCTATATTGCATCAATGCTGACTTATACCTTAATTCTATATTGCATCAATGCTGACTTATACCTTAATTCTATATTGCATCAATGCTGACTTATACCTTAATTCTATATTGCATCAATGCTGACTTATACCTTAATTCTATATTGCATCAATGCTGACTTATACCTTAATTCTATATTGCATCAATGCTGACTTATACCTTAATTCTATATTGCATCAATGCTGACTTATACCTTAATTCTATATTTTGCATCAATGCTGACTTATACCTTAATTCTATATTGCATCAATGCTGACTTTACCTTAACTCTAATTCTCAATATTGCATCAATGCTGATCGCTGATTATACCTTAATTCTATATTGCATCAATGCTGACTTATACCTTAATTCTATATTGCATCAATGCTGACTTATACCTTAATTCTATATTGCATCAATGCTGTTAAACCTTAATACTATATTGCATCAATGCTGACTTATACCTTAATTCTATATTGCATCAATGCTGACTTATACCTTAATTCTATATTGCATCAATGCTGACTTATACCTTAATTCTATATTGCATCAATGCTGACTTATACCTTAATTCTATATTGCATCAATGCTGACTTATACCTTAATTCTATATTGCATCAATGCTGACTTATACCTTAATTCTATATTGCATCAATGCTGACTTATACCTTAATTCTATATTGCATCAATGCTGACTTATACCTTAATTCTATATTGCATCAATGCTGACTTATACCTTAATTCTATATTGCATCAGTGCTGACTTATCAATGCTGGGTTACCTTAATTCTATATTGCATCAATGCTGACTTATACCTTAATTCTATATTGCATCAATGCTGACTTATACCTTAATTCTATATTGCATCAATGCACTTATACCTTAATTCTATATTGCATCAATGCTGACTTATACCTTAATTCTATATTGCATCAATGCTGACTTATACCTTAATTCTATATTGCATCAATGCTGATGTCAGCGCTTATACCTTAATTCTATATTGCATCAATGCTGACTTATACCTTAATTCTATATTGCATCAATGCTGACTTATACCTTAATTCTATATTGCATCAATGCTGACTTATACCTTAATTCTATATTGCATCAATGCTGACTTATACCTTAATTCTATATTGCATCAATGCTGACTTATACCTTAATTCTATATTGCATCAATGCTGACTTATACCTTAATTCTATATTGCATCAATGCTGACTTATACCTTAATTCTATATTGCATCAATGCTGACTTATACCTTAATTCTATATTGCATCAATGCTGACTTATACCTTAATTTCTATATTGCATCAATGCTGACTTATACCTTAATTCTATATTGCATCAATGCTGACTTATACCTTAATTCTATATTGCATCAATGCGACTATACCTTAATTCTATATTGCATCAATGCTGACTTATACCTTAATTCTATATTGCATCAATGCTGACTTATACCTTAATTCTATATTGCATCAATGCTGACTTATACCTTAATTCTATATTGCATCAAGCTGAACTAATTCTAATATAGTAATTCTATATTGCATCAATGCTGACTTATACCTTAATTCTATATTGCATCAATGCTGACTTATACCTTAATTCTATATTGCATCAATGCTGACTTATACCTTAATTCTATATTGCATCAATGCTGACTTATACCTTAATTCTATATTGCATCAATGCTGACTTATACCTTAATTCTATATTGCATCAATGCTGACTTATACCTTAATTCTATATTGCATCAATGCTGGCTTATACCTTAATTCTATATTGCATCAATGCTGGCTATACCTAATCTATATTGCTCAATGCTGACTATACCTTAATTCTATATTGCATCAATGCTGACTTATACCTTAATTCTATATTGCATCAATGCTGACTTATACCTTAATTCTATATTGCATCAATGCTGACTTATACCTTATCTATATTGCATCAATGCGACTATACCTTATGCGGGTATTCTATATTGCATCAATGCTGACTTATACCTAATTCTATATTGCATCAATGCTGACTTATACCTTAATTCTATATTGCATCATTGTGCTGACTTATACCTTAATTCTATATTGCATCAATGCTGACTTATACCTTAATTCTATGGGGTATTGCATCAATGCTGACTTATACCTTAATTCTATATTGCATCAAAGCTGGCTTATACCTTAATTCTATATTGCATCAATGCTGGCTTATACCTTAATTCTATATTGCATCAATGCTGACTTATACCTTAATTCTATATTGCATCAATGCTGGCTTATACCTTAATTCTATATTGCATCAATGCGACTTATACCTTAATTCTATATTGCATCAATGCTGGCTTATACCTTAATTCTATATTGCATCAATGCTGGCTTATACCTTAATTCTATATTGCATCAATGCTGACTTATACCTTAATTCTATATTGCATCAATGCTGGCTTATACCTTAATTCTATATTGCATCAATGCGGTTAGTTAATTCTATAGCTCAATGCGCTTTATTAATTCTATATTGCATCAATGCTGACTTATACCTTAATTCTATATTGCATCAATGCTGACTTATACCTTAATTCTATATTGCATCAATGCTGGCTTATACCTTAATTCTATATTGCATCAATGCTGACTTATACCTTAATTCTATATTGCATCAATGCTGACTTATACCTTAATTCTATATTGCATCAATGCTGACTTATACCTTAATTCTATATTGCATCAATGCTGACTTATACCTTAATTCTATATTGCATCAATGCTGGCTTATACCTTAATTCTATATTGCATCAATGCTGACTTATACCTTAATTCTATATTGCATCAATGCTGGCTTATACCTTAATTCTATATTGCATCAATGCTGACTTATACCTTAATTCTATATTGCATCAATGCTGGCTTATACCTTAATTCTATATTGCATCAATGCTGACTTATACCTTAATTCTATATTGCATCAATGCTGGCTTATACCTTAATTCTATATTGCATCAATGCTGGCTTATACCTTAATTCTATATTGCATCAATGCTGACTTATTGACCTTAATTCTATATTGCATCAATGCTGACTTATACCTTAATTCTATATTGCATCAATGCTGGCTTATACCTTAATTCTATATTGCATCAATGCTGGCTTATACCTTAATTCTATATTGCATCAATGCTGCTTATACCTTAATTCTATATTGCATCAATGCTGACTTATCTATTTGATCAATGCGGATGCTTAATTCTATATTGCATCAATGCTGACTTATACCTTAATTCTATATTGCATCATTATGCTGGCTATATACCTTAATTCTATATTGCATCAATGCTGACTTATACCTTAATTCTATATTGCATCAATGCTGACTTATACCTTAATTCTATATTGCATCAATGCTGGTACTTATACCTTAATTCTATATTGCATCAATGCTGACTTATACCTTAATTCTATATTGCATCAATGCTGACTTATACCTTAATTCTATATATGCATCAATGCTGACTTATACCTTAATTCTATATTGCATCAATGCTGACTTATACCTTAATTCTATATTGCATCAATGCTGACTTATACAGGGGGCTGGGTATACCTTAATTCTATATTGCATCAATGCTGACTTATACCTTAATTCTATATTGCATCAATGCTGACTTATACCTTAATTCTATATTGCATCAATGCTGACTTATACCTTAATTCTATATTGCATCAATGCGGCTATACCTTAATTCTATATTGCATCAATGCTGGCTTATACCTTAATTCTATATTGCATCAATGCTGACTTATACCTTAATTCTATATTGCATCAATGCTGACTTATACCTTAATTCTATATTGCATCAATGCTGACTTATACCTTAATTCTATATTGCATCAATGCTGGCTTATACCTTAATTCTATATTGCATCAATGCTGGCTTATACATCACATTGCCAGGCGGCTATAAATTCTATATTGCATCAATGCTGACTATACCTTAATTCTATATTGCATCAATGCTGGCTTATACCTTAATTCTATATTGCATCAATGCTGACTTATACCTAATTCTATATTGCATCAAGGCTGGAGGCTTATACCTTAATTCTATATTGCATCAATGCTGACTTATACCTTAATTCTATATTGCATCAATGCTGACTATACCTTAATTCATATTGCATCAATGCTGACTTATACCTTAATTCTATATTGCATCATGCTGGCTTATACCTTAATTCTATATTGCATCAATGCTGACTTATACCTTAATTCTATATTGCATCAATGCTGGCTTATACCTTAATTCTATATTGCATCAATGCTGACTTATACCTTAATTCTATATTGCATCAATGCTGACTTATACCTTAATTCTATATTGCATCAATGCTGGCTTATACCTTAATTCTATATTGCATCAATGCTGACTTATACCTTAATTCTATATTGCATCATGGTGGTGCTAATGCTGACTTATACCTTAATTCTATATTGCATCAATGCTGGCTTATACCTAATTCTATATTGCATCAATGCTGGCTTATACCTTAATTCTATATTGCATCAATGCTGGCTTATACCTTAATTCTATATTGCATCAATGCTGACTTATACCTTAATTCTATATTGCATCAATGCTGACTTATACCTTAATTCTATATTGCATCAATGCTGACTTATACCTTAATTCTATATTGCATCAGTGCTGGCTTATACCTTAATTCTATATTGCATCAATGCTGACTTATACCTTAATTCTATATTGCATCAATGCTGACTTATACCTTAATTCTATATTGCATCAGTGCTGACTTATACCTTAATTCTATATTGCATCAATGCTACTTCTTATATTGCATCAGGCGACTATACCTAATTCTATATTGCATCAATGCTGGCTTATACCTTAATTCTATATTGCATCAGGTGGTGACTTATACCTTAATTCTATATTGCATCAATGCTAGCTTATACCTTAATTCTATATTGCATCAGTGCTGGCTTATACCTTAATTCTATATTGCATCAATGCTGACTTATACCTTAATTCTATATTGCATCAGTGCTGACTTATACCTTAATTCTATATTGCATCAGTGCTGACTTATACCTTAATTCTATATTGCATCAATGCTGGCTTATACCTTAATTCTATATTGCATCAAGCTGACTATACCTTAATTGCAATGCTGCTTACTAATATTGCATCAGTGCGACTATACCTTTATATGCATCAATGCTGACTTATACTTTTTTTTTTTTTTTTTTTTTTTTTAATTCTATATTGCATCAATGCTGACTTATACCTTAATTCTATATTGCATCAATGCTGACTTATACCTTAATTCTATATTGCATCAATGCTGACTTATACCTTAATTCTATATTGCATCAATGCTGAGTTATACCTTAATTCTATATTGCATCAATGCTAGCTTATACCTTAATTCTATATTGCATCAGTGCTGACTTATACCTTAATTCTATATTGCATCAATGCTGACTTATACCTTAATTCTATATTGCATCAATGCTGACTTATACCTTAATTCTATATTGCATCAATGCTAGCTTATACCTTAATTCTATATTGCATCAGTGCTGACTTATACCTTAATTCTATATTGCATCAATGCTGACTTATACCTTAATTCTATATTGCATCAATGCTGACTTATACCTTGATTCTATATTGCGTCAATGCTGACTTATACCTTAATTCTATATTGCATCAATGCTGACTTATACCTTAATCATTACTTTGGGGATATGCATTGTTTCAACGACTACAAAATACCGATGTTGTCATGTGAGAAGTGATACTGATTTGAATAAATCACATAAGTACATGTATACCTTGATCTTGTGTTCAGTGACGTAAACTATGACGTTCCGTTCACGTTTCCCAAATATTTGCATTTTTCTCAGATTGTTTTCAGAATCTATACATAAATATACTATTAGGAACGATGCTATAGTATTGTATGATGTTTTGCATGCCCTTCTTGATATAAGAATAGGCTACATCAGAATGTAACAGTTTTGTTTTTCTGTACAGAGTGCTATGGCGGGACGATAAATGCAACGCCCCAGGAGGAACTGCCGGAACACTCCTGTTTAAAGAAGAAGACGATGTCGATGCTTTTATTGGGCCTCCATGTTCTGGGTGTAAGCTGACTTAAAACTTTTTTTATTTTTAAAAAATAGGCACACATGAGGAAAATTGTTTTTAAAATGAGCTGTCTTGTCTAACTTTTTAATTAATTTTAGCTTTGATTAACGAATGCGTTTTGCCGATTTCGCATTTCACAGATACTTGAATTTGCGTGTTTAGACTGTCGGCGCATACGGATAATTTCAAGTAAGCATACACCAATTAAGACCATAAATGGAAACTTTCTTAGTTACAAATCCCGCCGACAGTCTTTCAATAGTTTCAGTGCTTTGATTTGATATGGTTTAATTGTTGGGTATTGCGTTCTTTAAAGTACAGGGTAATCCTGTTGTTTAAGTAACTGCTGATAAACCCCTTTTTGAGCTACACCAGAAACTATCTGTACTAACATTTCTTGAAGCAGCAGATTGTTCTGTGGTATTTTGGTAACACTGAATATGCAGTATAGTAGTTGAAATATAGTTTCGTATTTTACGAACGTTAGAGTTTTGTCCATATGTTGAAACATTTATGCGTATGCACCTTTGAACAAAAACCTACTTCGTTGTTATTTAACGTTTCATAAATGTTATGCAAAAACCAAATTTAAAACTTCAGTTTGGTCAGATTCTCTTTCTACTCAAGGTAACTTTATGTCATCACTTCCTATCAGTTCCATGCACACATTCATTTAATCAAATACTTCTTTCAGCGACCACAGCTTCGGGACTTCTTGCCAGCTTCTGGAACTTGCCGCTTTTCTCTCAGGCCTCTACCGATCCAAGCCTTGCCGACAAAAACATTTACAAGACTTTGGTCCGACTTGGACCGCCGTTTAATAAAATGGGGAAGGCTTTCGTCGAGCTGTTTAATCATTTTAACTGGACTCGTGTAGTTATAATTTCTAAACGCAAGAGTAGTGTTAGACATGTGTTTTGTGATTATTCTTCGAGGTCAGTGGAGGAAGCTTTTAATTTGAACGGAATAGAAATTGCCGATAACATACCCATTGATGCTGGAATCACAAATGAAGAAATCGACAGTGTCCTTGATAGAGCCAAACAGCGAGGAAGAAGTAAGTTTTTCGGGTTTTTATTTGTCCGCAAGTCTGTTCCCTACTCCTGTACATAATTGAAGCAAATTGCCACCAACATGTTAGGAAAGTACATCAGCATGGAAATCTATAAATATATGCCATGCACCTGCAAACATTTATAGTAGCGTTTGCAGAAGCGCCAAAAAGTAACCAGGCCTTTGTTCGACCATATCTTAAACTTATTTGAAGTGTTTGCATAGTCAAGAAAGAGTTTGCGGGCGCACCCGTAACCTTACGAGTATGCACTTTTCTGTTAAGACAGCAGAATGAATGACTCGAGCCTATTACACGCAAGATAAGTTAGTTGCCGATCCCTGAATCTCAATCAGAAATTTGTAAGTTCTATATGAAGGTTTGGAATCTAGAGTTAATCCTTCCCAGCAACTACATTGTATGTTGAGACAAACTACCCGCTCGAACATAACTGAAATACTTTTGAACAAAACAGTTTATTACAGTGCCCGAAAATTGACATGAGATCATTCTTTATCCCCCCTGCCTCGGTGGTGGGGATATAGTAACGGCCTCCGTCCGTCCGTCACACTTTTGTCTGGAGCAGAACTCCAAAAGTACTGAATGAAATTACTTGAAACTTCACACACACACGCACACGCGCACGCACGCGCACACACGCACACACACACGCACAGAGAACACTGAGAGGTAGTTCAGTGCTTAAAATTCAAAACTTTACCTTGCCTATTTTTGAATTATTCCCCTTTGTTTCTTTTTCTTGATTTTTCTTGTCCGGAGCATAACTCAAAAAGTACTGAAGGGAATTACTTGAAACTTAATACAGTGATAGAGTACAACAAGGGAAAGTCGAGTGTCTAAGAACCAGAACTCTATCTTGCTAAATTTTTGAATTACTCCCCTTTGTTTCATTTTCTTGATTTTTCTTAAAACTCATAACTCAAAAAGTACTTAATTTTGATACAGTGATAGAGCGTAATAGGGGAAAGTGCAGTGCCTAAGAAACATAACTCTGTTTTGCCTACTTTTTTTAATTACTTCCTTTTGATACATTTTCTTGATTTATCTTGTCCGGAGCATAACTCCAAAAGTACAGAATGGTATTACTTAAAACTTTATACAGTTATAGAGCATAATGAGGAGAAGTGCAGTACCCAAGAATCTGAAATGTACCTTGCCTATTTTTTTAATTATCCCCCTTTATTACATTGTCTTTTCTTTAGCATAACTTGAAAGGTACTGAAGGAAATTCTTTCAAATAGCAAATAATGAGAGAGGACACACATGGAAAGTACATTGACCAAGGACAATAACTATGTGTGTGTTTTTATAATTGTCTCCCTTTTTGATTAATCTTGGTCAGATCATAATCATCTATGTAGCATAAATTTTAAAGTACTGAAGGGAATTTCTTGAAACATAGAAAAGTGCCCAATTGTACCCACTTAACCATTCCAAAACTGCACCGGTACAATCATATGACCCTAATGAAATAAACAATTGTTCTTACATACACAGGAAAAGTGTACATATGACAGAAAGGTC